>CM033643.1:217744870-217931079 GCA_019512145.1 Engystomops pustulosus
TAAATAGAGGAGGCTCCTCTGTTCAGGAGTAGAGAATATTTACAGAGTCTCCATTGTGGAGGACGTATTAAACAAACAACTAAGTGATTTAATTGAAAACTGTGTAATGCTTCAATTATCCTGTGGGAGTGCACTGCATCACTGTGTGTGGGTGGGGAAATCAGGACTCTCATTGTCAATCGCTGTGTGGGGGTGGGGTATTTAGGACTCTCATTGTCAATCACTGTGTGTGGGGAGAGTCCTGATTACCCTCCCACACACAGTGATGACATGAGAGTACTGATACCCCACCCACACACACACACAGTGATTGACAGTGACAGTCCTGATTACCACCCACACACAGTGATTGACAGTGGAGTCCTGATTACTCGCCCAAACAACAGTGATGACAGTGAGAGTCCTGATTAACAGTTCACACACAGTGATTGGCAGGGATAGTCAGAATTACCCCACCCACACACTGTGATTGGCAGTGAGAGGCACGATTTATCCCGCCCACAATAGGATTGACCACACGAGAGTCGAGATTACTCTGCCACACACCAGTGATTGAAGTGATGTCCTGATTTTCCAGTTCCACACAGTGATTGAACAGGGATATTCCTGATTACCCCACCCACGAACAGTGATTGGCAAGAGAGTCACGATTACCCCGATCATACACACAGCGATTGACCATGAGAGTCCTGATTAGTTCGCCACAACACAGTAATTGACAGTGGAGTCATGATTACTCACCCACACAACAGTATGTACAATGAGCGTCTGATACCCACCCACACAAGTGATTGGACAATGAGGTCCTAATACCCAACCCAACACAAAGTGATGGACAGTGAGAGCCTGATTACCCCTCCCACACACAGTGATTGACAGGGAGAGTCCTATACCACACCTACCACACACACAGTGATTGGACAGTGAGAGTCCCTGTTACCCTCCCCACACACACACCACAGTGATTGACAGTGAGATCCTGATTAACCCACCCCACACACAGTGGTTGGACAGTGAGAGTCCTGATACTCTGCCCACACACAGTGATTGACAGTGAGAGTCTGATTAACACTCCCACACACAGTGATTGACGTGAGGTTCCTCGATTAACCCACCTACACACACACACAGTGATTGACAGTGAGGAGTCCTGATTTACCCCCCACACAACACACACAGTGGGACAGTGAGAGTCTTGATTACACCCCACACACAGGATTGACAGTGAGAGTCCTGATTACGCTGCCCACCACCCAGTGATGACAGTGAGAGTCCTGATTAACCACTACACACACACAAAGTGATTGACAGTGGAGTACTGATTACTCTGCCCACACACAGTGATGACAATGAGAGTCCTGATTACTTGCCCACACACAGTGATTGACATGAGAGTCCGATTACCGAGTAACACACAGGATTGGCAGGGATAGTCTGTTACCCACCCCACACTGTGAGTGGCAGTGGAGAGTCCCGCTATCCGCCCACAATAGTGATTGACAAACGAGAGCGAGAGTACTCTGCCACAACACAGTGGATTGAAAGTGGATTGTCCTGATTTCCAGTTAACACCACAGTGAGACAGGGATAGTCCTGATTACCCCACCCACAGAAAGTGCTTGGCAGGAGAGAGTCCCGATTACCCCGCTACCACAGCGATTGACCAGAGAGTCAGATTATTCGCCCAACACAGTAATTGACAGTGAGAGTCCCTGATTAACCCACCCACACACAGTCGATTGACAATGAGAGTCCTAAATAACCCCACCCAATGGGGGTGGGGTATTTAGGACTCTCATTGTCAATCACTGTGTGTGGGTGGGGTATTTAGGACTCTCATTGTCAATCACTGTGTGTGGGTGGGGTAATCAGGACTCTCACTGTCAATTACTGTGTGTGGGCGAACTAATCGGTGGGGTAATCAGGACTCTCACTGTCAATCACTGTGTGTGGGAGGGGTAATCAGGACTCTCACTGTCAATCACTGTGTGTGGGTGGGGTATTTAGGACTCTCATTGTCAATCACTGTGTGTGGGTGGGGTAATCAGGACTCTCATTGTAAATCACTGTGTGTGGGTGGAGTAATCAGGACTATCACTGTCAATTACTGTGTGTGGGTGAACTAATCAGGACTCTCATGGTCAATCGCTGTGTGTGAGCGGGGTAATCGTGACTCTCTCTGCCAATCACTGTCTGTGGGTGGGGTAATCAGGACTATCCCTGTCAATCACTGTGTGTGAACTGGAAATCAGGACAATCACTTTCAATCACTGTGTGTGGGCAGAGTAATCTCGACTCTCGTTGTCAATCACTATGTGTGGGCGGGATAATCGGGACTCTCACTGCCAATCACAGTGTGTGGGTGGGGTAATCAGGACTATCCCTGCCAATCACTGTGTGTGAACTGGTAATCAGGACTCTCACTGTCAATCACTGTGTGTGGGCAGAGTAATCAGGACTCTCACTGTCAATCACTGTGTGTGGGTGGGGTAATCAGGACTCTCACTGTCAATCACTGTGTGTGTGTGTGTGTGGGTGGGGTAATCAGGACTCTCACTGTCAATCACTGTGTGTGGGAGGGGTAATCAGGACTCTCACTGTCAATCACTGTGTGTGTGTGTAGGTGGGGTAATCAGGACTCTCACTGTCAATCACTGTGTGTGGGAGGGGTAATCAGGACTCTCACTGTCAATCACTGTGTGTGGGTGGGGTATTTAGGACTCTCATTGTCAATCACTGTGTGTGGGTGGGGTAATCAGGACTCTCATTGTAAATCACTGTGTGTGGGTGGAGTAATCAGGACTTAGTGACTCTCACTGCCACTGTGTTTAGGTGGTGATAACAGGTAATATTTTCCACAAACACTGCATGATTGAATTCCTGATTCTCTTTCATTTAATGGAGCTGGGATGCAGTACTGACACATAACACCTTGTAAAAACTATACACATCTAACACATCAATTCATAATTTATCTTTATTCCAAATTCATTACCTGTTAGTAACTTACAACATCTAACATGCTTCTTCCTACAGTACTTTATAGATCAGATGGCTTAGTATTCAGCCAGAGGCTTCTATGGTGTGTGGCCATTATGAAGAGCAATTACATATCATCATTAAATTAACCAACTGGAACAACCTCCAGACCAGGTCTGACAGCTGGCCATTTCCCCGATACTCTGTTAAATTTCCGACAGAAATTTGAGCCCATAAGCTTGTTCATTAATAATTGGTCTTACCGAAACAAATGTTCTGAAAACCCTGTGGC
Source organism: Engystomops pustulosus (assembly GCA_019512145.1). Taxonomy (NCBI): domain Eukaryota; kingdom Metazoa; phylum Chordata; class Amphibia; order Anura; family Leptodactylidae; genus Engystomops; species Engystomops pustulosus. Next base: position 217,748,142 of record CM033643.1, read on the forward strand.
AACACCTGAGAGCAGACATATTTCTGAATAGGGTATTTAAAGTGTACGAAAACTTTTAACAAAATCGCATTAATCCAAAGTACAGATGATAACATTAGTACACTTTGTTAATATACTTTATTACAGAATCTGTTCCTGTTCCTTCTCTTTTTTCCCCTGCCTTTCTGACTTATGTTTCAAGTCGTTTTTGTGTACAGACATCATGTTTTCTCTCCTCTATCCACTGACGCTATATGACCAAAGGAACCTGATTAAGCTGTCTAGCCTATCCTAAGAGAGGTGAATAATCAACAAGGCCAGGATTTCGCTAGTGAGGCTACACTGCTCACTACAGAGAAAGGGAGTGTATTGTTTCCTCGCTCGGCCATAGTACACTGCAATGGTGGGGGATGGCTCGTGCCCTTTGGCTACTTCTCTTACCAGCTGGCTGTTTCAACAGCCAGTTCAGTAGAACCAGGGAGCTTTGCCGTATCAATCCCATGCACCATCTAGTACTGAGAGTGATTCAGCAGCCACTATTAACCAGCCAAATCACCCTCTGGTAAGCTACCATTGATAGGTGGGGGGGCCCCCTTAGGAAAAGTGTGGGGGCCCTGGAGCCCTGCCCTAATATCCAGCCCTGATTGGTAATGTATTATTATACTTTCCGTATTGGCGGATAGTGCATATGTACATGTAGATTACGCTGTTTGCACCAAGCTAATGGGAGCGAGTGCCACTGTTGCGCTTTACATCAGATTGTGGCTATTGGCAAATGTATCCGTAAATGGAAGGGAGAAATGTAAAGGACGAGAACTATCCTGTGGTGCTTTAACAACATTCAAACGGTATTATTTTCGCATAGTCAAGCTCCTCTACATCTGTATGTGTGGGCTGCCGCTTCTGAGTTAACTCACACATTTACATCTTGTGCACCAGACACACAGTTGTGTTCCTGTGGTCCAACCCACTCTCTATCGGCTTCCAGTCTCCATATTTTTTCCTGTGCCATTTTCCGAGTCTATGTGACAAGACGACTGGCCACAATCCATCCCGAGATTGTGCTCTACACTACACATTGCTCTCCTGCTAAATATGCCATCCTGCGCGCTGATGGATTCGGATCAACAGCCCCTCCACATAACCCAATTTCACTGTGATGGATAACATAATAATGTAATGTTCTGTGTATTGGGTGTGCATAATATATATCCGGGGACCCAGATATTATCCTCAACTGTACAACCAAAAAATCACATCATCAATGCAACTTACATATGAGAGAATTCTTTCTTCTCTAATCTTATACATAGCGACAACTGATCAAGAGGGATCTGAGACACATTTGTGCATACAGCTTACATTTCAGAATTACCACGAGACAACAGAGAAAAATCACACAGAATGATATGATTCTTTCTCCGTCACCTATCTGATGGTCGCCATCGCCAATGAGAACTTTTCCAGTAGAGATAGACGGGGAAGTTTTTCCGAGCAGGATTGAGTCCAAAGTGGATCTGCACAACAAAACCGCTGGGAATCAACCAGTGGAAGACCAGTGATGGGATTAGCACAACAAATCCCTGGCACCCGGAACAAACTAACATCAACAATCCCTGGCACCAGAACAAACTACATCACAACATCCACGTGGCACCAGGACCAACTCCCTCTACAATCCCATGGATAACAGGAAAATCCTAGTCAACAAATCCCTTCCGTGGAACACCAGGAACAAACTACATCTACAAATCCCTGGACACCAGGAACAAACTACATCTACAAATCCCTGGGCACCAGGAACAAACTACATCTACAAATCCCTGGACAAAAACCGGCACAAACTACATCAACACATCCCTGACACAGGAACAACTACATCAACAAGATCCCTGGCAACCAGGAACAACTACATCAACACATCCCTGACACCAGGAACAAACCAAATCAAACAAATCCTGGACACCAGAATAAACCAATCAACAAATCCCTGTATAACAGAAAACTACATCTACAAATCCGGACACCAGGACATCTAAGTCACCAATCCCTGGACACTCAGGAACAAACTACAGGCAGTCCCCGGTTACGTACAGATAGGTCGCGATGTTTGTTTCTTAAGTTGAATTGTATGTAGATCCGAAACTGTATATTTTATGTTAATTGTGATCCAGACAAAAAAAATTTTGCGCCCCAAGTGACAATTGAGTTGAAACATTTTTGCGGTATGTGCCCAAGGATTATCAGTAAAGCTTCATGTAACAGACCCTTTACAGCGCCTCATTACACCTGGGACTATAGTAACATCCAGAGAGCTTCACCAGAGGTCAGAGGTGGTCTGTCTGTACCTATTGGTTGTCTGTAAGTCGGTGGTGTCCTTACAGTATTGGGACCCGCCTGTAACATCAACAAATCCCTGGACAACTCATGACAAACTCAATCAACAAATCCCTGGACACCAGGAACAAACTACGTCTACAAATCCCTGGACACCGGCAACAAACTACATCTACAAATCCCTGGACACCAGGAACAATCTACATCAACAAATCCCTGGATAACATTAAAAACCCATCACAATCCCTGGACACGAGGAAAACTACCATCTACAAAGCCTGGACAACCGCCATCAAACTACATCAACAAATCCCTGGATAACCGGAAAAAACCTACATCACAAATTCCCTGGCACACCAGAACAAACGTACATCTACAAATCCTGGACACCAGCAACAAATCTACATCAACAAATCCCTGGACACCATTGAACAAACTACATCCACAAATCCCTGGACAAAAACCGGCACAAACTCACATCAAACAACTTACAACATCCCTGGGCAAGCCAGACACACTACGTCAACAAATCCCTGGACACCAGGAACAAACACATCCACAAACAACTTCCCCCCCCCCTGGACACCAGGAACAAACTACTCAAACAAATCCTGGACACCAGGACAACTATCAACCAATCCCGGGGCCACAAGGAACAAACTACATCAACAATTCCTTGCCCCTGGACCCAGGAAAAAACTACATCACAACAAATCCCTGGACACCAGAACAAACTACATCAAACAAATCCCTGGGAACACATGACCAAACGACGTCTAAAATCCCTGGACACCGGCACAAACTCATCTAACAAATCCCTGGACACCATGAACAATCTCATCAACATCCCTGACACCTGAACAATCTACATCCTACAAATCCCCCTGGATAACATGAAAAAACTACTCTATCTACAAATCCCTGACAAAGGAGACAAACTACATCTACAATCCCGGGATAACAGGAAAAAACTACAATCAACAAGCCTGGACACCAGGACAACTAACATCAATCAACACATCCCTGGACACCAGGAACAAACTACTTCTAACATCCCTGGGACAGAACCGGCAAACAAAACCGCAACAAACTACATCTACCAAATCCCTTGACAGCCCAGGAACACTCTACATCACAATCCCTGGACCACCAGAACAACTACATCTACAAATCCTGGATTAACGGAAAAAAACACACTCAACAAATCCCCTGGACACCAGGAACAATCTACATATCAACAAGCCCTGGATAACATGACAAAACTACACATCAACAATCCCTGGACACCAGAACAAACTACATCAAACAATCCCTGGCAGACACCATGACAAACTACTCAACAAATCCCTGGACAACCAGGAACGAATCTACACAAACAAATCCCTGGACACCGGCACAAACTATACCTAAACAATCTCCTGGACAAGCCAGGAACAAACTAATCTACAAATCCCTGGACAACTGGAGGAAAAAACTACATCAAACAAATCCCTGACACCAGGACACTACAATCAACAAAGCCCTGACACCAGGAACAAACTACATCTACCAAATCCCTGGACAACATGAAAACACTACATCAACAAATCCCTGGACACACAGGAACAAACTACAATCAACAAATCCTGTGACACACCGGCAACAAAACTACATCACACCAAATCCCTGACACCATGAACAAACTACATCTTAGGGCAATCCCTGGACAACAGGAAAAAACTCCATCAAAACAAATCCCTGTCCACCAGGAAACAACCTCACACACAAATCCTGGCACCGGCAACAAACTACATCTACAACCCCTGACAACATGAAAACTACACTCACCAAATCCCTGAAACCAGGAACAAACTAACGATCAACCAATCCCTGGACAACCATAACAATCGACATCACAAAAGCCTGGATAACAGGAAAAAACTACATCTACAAATCCCTGGACAACAGTGAAAAAAACTACAACATCTACAAATCCCTGGACACCGTGCAACAAACTACAATCTACCAATCCCTGGACACCAGGAACAATCTACATCCACAAATTCCCTGGAAACAAACCAGGAACAACTACATCAACAAATCCCTTGACAACCAAGAACAATCTACATCTACAAACTCCCTGGACACCAGAACCGCACCCTCCATCAAACAACAAATCCCTGGACAACCAGGAACATCTACATCACAATCCCGGGACACCAGTAACAACTACATCTACAAATCCCTGGACAACATGGAAAAACTACATCAACAATCCCTGGATAACAGTAAAACACAACTCAACAAATCCCTGGACACCCATGAAAAAACTACAATCAACAAACCCTGGCACCCAGGAACAAAACTACAACACTACCAAACCCCTGGGCACCAGGGACAATCTACATCTTCTACAACTCCCATCCCGGACAACCAGGAACAAACTACATCGAGACAAATCCCTGGACACCAGAACAAACGTACATCTACACACCCTGGAACACCAGACAAACTACACGCAGTCCCCGGGTTACGTACAAGATAGGGGTCCGGAGGTTCTGTTCCTTACGTTGAATTTCGTATGTAAGCGAAACTGTCAATATTTTTATAATTGAGATCCAGACAAAAAAAATTTTGGCCCCAAGTGACAATTGGAGTTGAAAACCTTTTTTTTGCTGTAATGGGACCAGTGATTATCAATACAAGCTTCATTACCGACCCTTACAAGCTGACTCATTACAGCCGGGACTTATAACATCCAGAGAGCTTCACCAAGAGGGTAGAGGTGTCGTCTGTACTATTGGTTGTCTCGGTAAGTGCGGTGTCCTTAAGTAGGGGACCGTCTCTGTATCATCATCCACAACAAATATCCCGGGCACAAACCACCGAACAAACTAAACATCACCCATCCCTGACACCAGGAACAAACTACGTCTCAATCCTCCACCTGGACACAAACAAAAACCGTCAACACACAACTACCTCTAACAACCCCTGGCACCAGTAACAACACTCAACAAATCCCTGGATAACAGGAAAAACTACAATCAACAAATCCCCTGGATAACAGGAAAAAACTACATCAACCAATCCCTGGACACTAGGAACAACTCCATCTACAAATCCCTGGACAGAAAACCGGGCAACAAACACATTCACAAATCCCTGGACACCAGGAACAAACTACATCCAAATCCCTGGACACCAGGAACAAACTCCTACATCCAACAAATCCCCCTGAGCACCCGGAACAAACTATAAACTACGTCGACAAATCCCTGTACACAACGTCGGCAAACAAACTACATCTCCAAATCCCTGGACACCAGAACAATCTACATCAACAAATCCCCCTGGACACGGACAATCGAACATCTCCCAATCCCTGGACACAGGGAACACACCTTACAAATTCCCATTGGACCGAGAACAAAACTACAAAAAGCACAAATCCCTGGACCCCAGGAACAAACTACGCTCCACAAATCCCTGAACACCCGTCAACAAACTACATCTACAAATCCCTCGGACACCAGAACATCTCGACTCAACAAATCCCTGGAACAACCAGGAAACAAACTACATCTATCAAATCCCTGTATACAGGAAAAACTACAATCAACAATCCCTTGACACAGAACAATCTACATCAACAAATCCCTGGATAACAGGAAAAAACTACATCTACAAATCCCTGGACAACAGGAAAAAACTACTCAACAAATCCCTGGACACCAGGAACAAACTACATCAACAAATCCCTGGAACCGGCACAAACTACATCTACAAAATCCCTGGACACAGGAACAATCTACATCACAAATCCCTTGACAACCAGGAACAACTACATCAACAAATCCCTGGACAAACCAGGAACAAACTATATCTCTACAAATCCCGGACAACAGGAAAAACTACAAACAGACAAATCCCTGTACACCAGAAACTAACTACATCAACAAATCCCCTGACAACCAGGAAAAACTACATCTACAAATCCCTGTACAAACAGAAAAAACTACATCAAACAATCCCTGGCACCAGGAACAAACTACATCAACAATCCTGGACAACACCGGCAACAAACTACATCAACAAAGCCCCTTGAAACCAGGACAAACGACCTCTTACAAATCCCTGGACAACATGAAAAAACTACATCAACAAATCCCTTAATCCCCCCTGGAATCCAGAACACACTACAAAAACTACATCAACAAATCCCTGGAACACCTGCAACAAACTATACATCACAACCAATCCCCCCTGGACAAACCAGGAATACAAACTACATCTACAAATCACCTGGACAACAGAAAAAACTACATCAACAAATCCCCTGGACACCAGGAACAAAACTACATCAACAAATCCTGGGCACAAGGAACAAACTACGTCTACAAATCCCTGGACACCGGCAACAAACTACATCTACAAATCCCTGGACACCAGGAAAAAACTACATCAACAAATCCCTGGACACCAGGAACAAACTACATCTACAATTCCCTGGACACCAGGAACAAACTACATCTACAAATCCCTGGACACCAAGGCAACCATCTACAACTCAACAAAATCCCTGGATAACAAGGAAAAAACTACATCTACCATCCCGGATACCGGAAAAAACTACATCAACAATCCCTGGACACAGTAACCAATTCTTAACATCTACTAATTTCCCTGGACACCCAGAACAAACTCACATCTACAAATCCCCTGGACAACACAGGAACATCTACATCACAATCCCTGGATAACAGGAAAAAACTTACACATCTCAAATCCCTGGACCATGAAAAACTACCATCAAACAATCCCTGGACACCATGAAACAAACCATACTTCTACAAATCCCTGGACAACCGGCAACAACTACAACATCTAACCAAATCCCTGGACACCCAGGAACATCGAACATCAACAAATCCTGGGACACCAGGAACAAACTACTCACAAATCCTGGACACCAGGAAAAAACTACATCTAACAAATCCGCTGGCCACCAGAACCCAAACTACATCTACAAATCCCTGGACAACAGTAAAAAACTACATCTATCTACAAATCCCTGGATACAGGAAAAAAACTACATCAACAAATCCCTCTGGACAACCAGGACAAGCTACCTCTAACAATCTACAAATTCCCTGGACCAACATGAAAAAAACGACATCAACAAATCCCTCGGACACCAGTAACAAACACATCACAAAATCCCTGGATAACAGGAAAAAACTACATCAACAATCCCTGGACACCAGGAACAAACTACATCAACAATCCCTGGACCCAGGACAAACTACCATCAACAAGCCCTGGACACCCGGAACACCTACATCAACAAATCCCTGGTCAGGAAAAAACTACATCAACAAATCCGGGACAACACAAGGAAACCAAACTACAACACAATCTACAAATCCCTGGACAACACCAGACACACAAACTACATAGCTTCAAATCCCATGGACACAGGAAAAAACTACACACAACAACAAATCCCTGCGACACCAGGAACAAACGACAATCTAACAAAGCCACCGGCTAACAGGAAAAAACTACAATGCAACAAATCCCTGGCAGCACACAGCGAACAAACTACATCAAACAATCCCTGGACACCAGGAACAATCTAACCTTCTACACTCCCTGGACACCAGGACAACTATATCTACAAATCCCTGGCCACCAGGACAAACTAACAATCTAACAAATCCCTGGAACCACCAGGAACAACTAACATCTACATCCCTGACACCAGGAAACAAACTACATCTACAAATCCCGGACACAGGAACAAACTACATCTACCAATCCCTGGACAACGAGAACAATCTACATCACAATCAATCAACAAATCCCTGGGAACACCATGACACACAACAACTACATCTAAACCTACATCACAAATCCCTGGACCCCAGAACAAACTACATCTACAAATCAATCCTGGATAACAGAAAAAACTACATCAACAAATCACTGACAACAGGAACAAACTACATGTACAGGAGATTCCCTTGACCACCAGGAAAAATCTAAGTCAACAATCCCTGGACACCAGGAACAAACTACATCAACAAATCCCTGGACACCAGGAACAAACTACATCAACAAATCCCTGGACACCAGGAACAAACTACAACTCACAATCCCTGGACAGAACACCAATGACAAACCTACATCTACAATCCCTGGACACCAGGAACAAACTAACAACTACATCTACAAATTCCCTGGACAACCAGGAACAAACTACATCTCCAAATCCACTACTGATAACAGGAAAAAAAACACAACCTCAACAAATCCTTACAACTCCACACCTGACACCGGAACAAACTACACTATCTACAAATCCTGGATAATCAGAAAAACTACTCAACAAATCCCTGGACACCAGGAACAAACTCATCAACAAATTCCCTGGGCACCAGGAAACAAACTACATCTAACAAATCCCTGGGCACCAGGCAACAAACACATCTACAATCCCCTGCACACCAGGAACCAACTACATCTACAAATCCCTGGATATAACAGGAAAAAACTTCATCCACAAATCCCTGGACACAGAACAAAACTACATCAACAAATCCCTGACAACAAAAACCAGAAAATCTAAGTCACCAAGCCTGACAACCTGAACAAACTACATCAACAAATCCCCTGGACAACCAGGGAACAAACTACATCCCCAAGCCCTGTACACCAGACCAAACTACAATCAACAAATCCCTGGACATCCAGGAACAAACGACATCTACAAATCCCTGGGCACCAGAAACAAACTACATCTACAAATCCCTGTATAACATGAAAAAAACCACAATCAACCAATCCCTGGACCACCAGGAACAAACTACATCATACAAATCCCTGGATAACAGCAACAAACTACATCAACAAAACCCTTCGGCCCAGAACAAACTATTCTACAAAATCCCAATCCCTGTACACCACGGCAACACACAAAAAACAATCAACAAATCCCTGGACACCAGGAACAAACTACATCTACAATCCCTGACACCAGGAACAAACTACATCAACAAATCCCTGACACCAGGAACAAACTACATCCACAAATCCATCCCTGGACACAGGAACAAACTGAGCACACAAATCCCGGGACACCGGAAAATATAGTCAACAATCCCTGGACACCAGGAACAATCTAATCAACAAATTCCTCGTACATCAGGAACAAACTACAAATAAAAACTATGGACATCGGGAACAGATCTAACAATACTAAAGAGAACTAGTGATGCGCTGAAGAATCAATTCTGGCACCAGCACAGTCTATAACCGACAAACCATCGGACCTCCCTAGGCACAATGCTGCGTTTTCATAATCCAGTTCAAGTTGATTACCAGAGATTGAATAAGGTAACACTAATCAAAAAGACTTCAGTAACAATTTCCATTAACAAAACACTGGACCCAGGGATAAATCTGAATCCAATATCATGGAGGCCTGAAGCACATAACCATAGACCCACTAAGTACCCTGAATTTAATCAAGGCCAGAAACTTCTTTAAAATAAGTAGTTTCCTGTTAGGAACTGAAGAGGTTAAGATAAGACCACTCATGGCTTGGGGAGTGCAGGGGTCAGTAATACCATCCTGGTAGTCTTGGCTAGTAAAGTGGCAAGGTTACTGAAGAGATCCCTGTGTTGGCCCCTGGGTATACAACTTTGGTCTTGGGGGTGGATGGGGTTAATAATAAGAATGTGTGTGGTTATAGATGTTTTGTACAGTGGCGACCCTGCATTATCAGCAACACCTGTGTAGTCGGATCATTTATTGAGTCTATTGATGTGGTTTTATGAAATTGCCTGTGTCAAAAAACACCTGTTGGCGATAGGCGCGCCGTCCGACCCCTCTGTGTTTTCTCCCATCACGGCTCCTGGCCTTTACCAAACCACTGGATGACCGGGAATGGTCTTGCACTAATAACTACTTTAACGATCACACAAGTCTGGGTCAAGATAGACAAACCACTGGACCATACTGGGTTAGGGGTGGGGAGCCTGGGAACTACTGAAGCAACTACACTCATAATTTGATGGATCAGAACAAGGTCCAACAGTGCATGAAAACTATTGGCACCAGGGACAACAAACATGGTATACATCTGGATTATCACTGATTAAAAGAACCCCTGTTTAATGCAGAGACACAAACTTACCATCATAGTCTGGACACAGAGCACAAATTGTACCAACAATAATCAAACACAAGTGACATACTTACCAACACATGGACACCAGGTACGCAACAACCCCTACACTGTGGACAATCAACAAAGCCTGGACACAATGGAAAAACCTACACCCCCTTACATCAGACATCAAACTAATATGGACACAGAGACACTATCAAACAAATCTATGGGCACCATGATCAATTCTATACACAGTGCATCCACCAGGACAATCTATACCAACCAAACCAATGGGGAAACCAAGGACAACATAACTACTACACACTTCGACATCAGGAACAAACCCTAACCCTACGGACATCAGGGTATACCACTAAAGCCATGACACCACTGCTCCTCATACCCAATAAAGCAGTCTGGACAACCATGATCAATCATACCAACCCAACCCTTCCGACACCATGATCTACTATACCATCTCAACGCAGTGGCCACCAGATCTATCTACTAACCAACAAAAGCAGCTGGCCACCATGATCTATATATACCAACAAACACAGAGGACACCATGATTCAACCATTCCAACTAAGAGCTTTGGACACCATGACTATCTATACCAACAATAGCGGACTGGCTCACTATGAGCCTATCTACAAACCCATAAAGCAGTGGACAAACCCATGACTCATCTACTACCAATAAAGCAGTGGCCCACTATGATCTATCTATCACCAAAAAGCAGCTGGACCTCACGGATCCATCTCATACACCTAACAAAGCAGTGGACACTATGAGCTATCTATAACCCAACAAAGCAGTGCGCCACCATGATCTACTCACCAACAAGCAGTTGCCACCATTATCAATCTATACAATAAACGCATGTGGCCGACCACGCTCTAATCTATACCACCAAAGGCAGTGGACCCATGATCCTATCTATACCAACAAGCAGTGGACACCAGGACTCTCATCTATAATCCAACAAAGCAGGTGGACCTCCCATGATCTATCTATACCAACCAAAAGCAGCTGGCCACTATGATCTAATCTATACAGCATGTACACCCATGATCTATCCTATACCAACAAGCATTGGACACATGATCTATCTATCAACCAATAAAGCCAGTGGCAGCACACCAATGTCTATCCTATACCAACAAAGCCATGGACAAGAACCATGATCCTATCTATACCACAACAAAGCAGTGGACCACCATGATCTATATATACCACAAAGCAGTGGACACCATGACTAAGTAGATATTCATGAAGAGAAAAACGTCTCCGCAACGAATGTTGGCGTAGGTATACGCAAACCATAACCCTACATGTCCACTGCACCTTTGTATGGAGCGTGGGTGAATCAAGACTCTCACTGTCAATCACGGGTGTGGTGTGTGGGTGGTTGGCGTGGTTACGAAGGACTCTCCATTGGTCAATCACTCGTGTTGCTGTGTGTGTAAGGTGGGTGGGTTCATAGGGGTACTCACTCACGTCAATGATATGTGAGCGGGCGGTGGTAGGTCACGCGACTCAACACTGTCTCAGTCGCACGGTTGTGTGGAGCACGGAGTTAGCAAGTGAATCCGACTTCTCACTGTCACAACCACTAGCTATATAGCGCCCCCCCATCCCGTGTGGGCGGGGGGGTAATCCGGACTCTCCAGCTGTCCTATCCCTGTGTGGTTGTGTGTGTGGGTAGCAGGGAATCATCAGGCCTCTCGACTTCACTTCCACGAGTGTGTGGCGCGGCATGGTTGAGCTGGGGTATATCAGACTCTCCCAAGTCATACACCGGGTTGTCGGAGGGTCTGCTCCGGGGACCTGCATCACTGTCAATCAATCCCTGTTCGTTCGGTGGCGGAATGGTTAATTAGGACGCTCATTAGTCACATCACTGTGTGTGGTGTTGTGTAGCCGGGAGTACTCAGGACCCTCATTGTAAATCACTGTGGCTGTGGGGTGGGTAATCAGGTCTCACTGTCACTACTGTGTGTGGGAGAGCAATAATCGGACTCTCATGGTCAATCGCGTGTATGAGCCGGGGTGGTAGGTAAGTGACTATCTCTGCCAATCACGTCTGTGGGTGGGGGAATCAGGACTATCCTGTCAATCATGTGTGTGAACTGAGAAATCAGGACAATCATTTCGAATCACTGTGTGTCGGCAGTGTAGTAACTCGACTCTCGTGGTCAATCAGATTTGTGGCGGGCTAATTCGGGACTCTCATGCCCAATCACCGTGTTGTCTTGGGCGGGTAATCAGGACTACCCTGCAAGTCACTGACTTTTTTTGTGTGATGAGATGGTAATCCCGGACTTCACGTCAACACTGCGTGTGGGCAGGAGTAATTCAGGGATCTCTGTCACCATCAGGTGTGGGTGGGGTAATCAGGACTGTACGTCAATCACTGTGTGGTGTGTGGGTGGTAGGTAAGACCGGACTCTCACTGTCAATCACTGTGTGGGGGTAGGGGTTCAGGACTCTCACTGTCAATCACTGTGTTGGCTTATAAAATTTTGTGGGTCAGAGGAATCAGGACTCTCACTGTCTATCACTGTGTGGTGTGGGGTGGTAATCAGACTCTCACTGTGTCAATCACGGGGGAGATTTTTTAAACATTGTTCTGACGTGTGTGCTGGGAGGTGGTATCAGGACTCTCACGGCGAATCACTGTTGTGTGTGTGTTACCGGTGGGGTACGGATCTCAATGATCAATCACTGGGTTGTTGGGAGGGGTAATCAGGGACTCTCAGTCATCACCTGTGTGTGTTGGGGTGCGGTAATTTCGGAGCTTCATTGTTCAACAATGTGTCACACTGGAGGGTGGGGGAATCTAATCAGGGACTCTCATTGTAACTCCACGGTGTGTGGGGGGGAACGATAAATCAGCCTCTCACTGTGTCAATGTACTGTTCCTCTGAGTGGATTTAGTCGGATACTAATCAGACTCTCTATGGTCAATCGGCGGTGGTTGAAGCGGCGGTCTGTCAGGGTTAATCGTGACTCTGCTTGCAATCCCTGCTGTGGGTGGGGTATCAGGAGCTCTCCCTGTCAAATCAATGCTGGCATGTTTTTAGTGGTGAATGGCCATCAGGACAATCACTTTCCATCACTGTGTTTGTGGGCGGCGTCATCTCGGACTTCGCTTCGTTTTTTTTTCTTGGGGGGTCAATCACATATGTTGGGCGGGATTAATGCGGAGACTCTCATGCCAATCCAGTGTGTGGGTGGAGGTAATCAGGACTATCCCATGCCAATTCACGTGTGAGGAACTGGTAATCAGGACATCTCCTGTCAATCACCTGTGTGTGGGCCGAGAGGGAATACAGGACTCTCAATGTCAATCATCTTGTCGTGTGGGGTGGGGTAATCAGGATACTCTAATTGTCAATCACTAGTGGGTGTGCTGTAGTGGCGTGGGTATCGGACTCTCCCTGTCAAATCACTGGTGTTGGGAGGGGTTAATAGGACTCGTCACTGTCAACTCATGGTGTGTGGTAGGTGGGGTTAATCAGACTCTATGTCAATCACTGTTGTGTGGGGAGGTAATAGGGACTATCACTGCTCAATCACTGGGTTGTGGGTTGTGGTATTTAGGGAATCTTCATTGTCACTCACTGTGTGTGGGTGGCGGTAATCAGGATCTCATTGTAACTCACTGATGTGTTGGCCGGAGTCTAGTAATCAGGACTCTCAGTCAATTATTACTGTGTGTGGGTGACTAATTCAGGACTCTCATGGTCACACGCTAATTGTCAGGAGCGGGCATGGGTATAGGGCGTAAGGTAATGTGACTCTCTCCTGCCACATCACTGTCATGTGGGTGGGGATATATCAGGACTATCCCTGTCAATCACTTTAGAAGTGTGTCTCACAACTGCCTTGTGAACTCGGAAATCAGGACAATACACTTTCATATGTCATCTGCTGTAGTGGGCAGAGTTAATCTCGGACTGTCTCTGGTTCCAACATCACTATGTAGTGGGCAGGAATAGCTGAATCGGGAGTTCACACTGCCACATCACAGGTGTGGGTGGTATGGTAACTCATGGCCTATTCCTGCCAATCAAATGTGTGTGAACCTGGATAATCGGACTCTAACTGTCAATACTGTGTGTGGGCAGCGTAATACAGGACCTCTCACTGTGAATCACTGTGTGTGGGGTGGGTAATCAGGGACGGTCACGGCATATCACTGTGTATTTGTGGGGTGGGGTCATCGGACCGCACTGTATTTCACTTGTGTGGTGTAGGGGGTGTATCCGGACTTCCTCCTGTCAATCACTTTTCTGTGGGTGTGGTAAGGGAGGTGTTTCAGGGCCTCTCACTGTCCAATCACTGTGGGTCGGGAGGTTTGGTAATCCTGGACTGCTCATGTCCATCACTGTGTATTAGGGAGGGGTCATCAGCGGCTTGTCCAGACTCCCCGTGCGCTTTGGAGGGTCGTCACTCCCGAGTCTATCGTCAACTTGGTGTGGGCAGAGTAATTCGGACTATCACTGCCACTGTGTTTAGGTGATGGTGGGTAACACAGGTAATATTTTTCCACCACCACTGCACATGCTTTAGATTCCTGCTCTCTTTCACTTCCGGAGTCGGGGCGCCGTACTATGAGATCGAACACCTTGTAAACAACTTGTATCCACCCTCTCACACCTACACTCATAATAGTCTCTTTCTTCCCCCGTCGTACGGTTAAAGTCCCTTCCATCTACTTGCGTCTTACACCCCAGTCATTTTCTCAGGGCTATGTATTTATCAGCCCAGCCGGCGTTTACTATGGTGGTATTGTGTGGGCCCATTACTAGCGCGATTCCCCTATCATACATCATTACATTCACAACTTGAACCACCCTCCTAGACCCTCTGGTCATGACCGCCTGGAGCCATTTCCGACGCTCCCTGTTCTTTCCGACAGAAAGTGGCCCGAAGCGTGTACTTAATTCATTGGTTCGTACGACAACAATGCATGAACCCCCTGTGGCAATACACACCCTGAGAGCAGACATATTTCTGAGAGGGGTATTTAAAGTGTAACTAAAACTTTTAACAAATATCGCATGAATCCAAAGTAAAGATGATAATAGTAAACTTTGAGAAATACTTTATTACAGAAATCTGTTCCTGTGCTTCTTTTTCCCTGCCTTTTGACTTATTTAGCAGTTGTTCGATCAGTTTTTCTCTCCTCTATCCACTGCACAGCTGAGAGCAAGGAACTGATTAAACTGTTAGCACATCTAAGAGAGGTGAATAATCAAGGCCATTCTCTAGTGAGCTACATGCTCACTACCAGGAGAAAGGGAAGTGTATTGTTTCCTCGCTCTGCCATCGACACTAGCATGTGGGGGGGATGGCGTCTGCCTTTGGCTACTTTCTTAACCAGCTGCTGTTTCAAACAGCCAGTATCGTCAGAAACCAGGGAGCTGGGCCGGATTCAATCCCTGCCACATCTAGTGGGTGATTCAGGCCAGCCATATGACCAGCAAATAAATCACCCATACTGTAAGCCACCATTGATAGGTGAGGGCCCCCTTTGGAACAAAGTGGTGGGGGCCCTTGAGCCCTGCAGATAATCCAGCCCTGGTTGCTATGTATTATTATACTTTCCTTATTGGGTATAGTATATCATGTAGATTACGCTGTTTGCACACAAGGCTAATGGGAGGTGAGTGCCACTGTATGGCTTTACATCAGATTGTGCTATTGGAAAATGTATCCTTATAATGGAAGGGATAAAATGTAAAGGGAGAACTATCCTTGTGCTTTACAACATTCATACGGTATTATTTTCGCATATTCAGCTCCTCTACATCTGTATGTGGCTGCCGCTCTGAGTTATACTCACACATTTAGCATCTTGTGCCCAGACACAGTTGTGTGGGTGGGGTAATCAGGACTGTCACTGTCAATCACTGTGTGTGTGGGTGGGGTAATCAGGACTCTCACTGTCAATCACTGTGTGTGGGAGGGGTAATCAGGACTCTCATTGTCAATCACTGTGTGTGTGTGTAGGTGGGGTAATCAGGACTCTCACTGTCAATCACTGTGTGTGGGAGGGGTAATCAGGACTCTCACTGTCAATCACTGTGTGTGGGTGGGGTAATCAGGGCTTTCATTGTCAATCACTGTGCGTGGGCGGAGTAATCAGGACTCTCACTGTCAACCATTGTGTGTGGGCAGAGTAATTAGGACTCTCACTGCCACTGTGTTTAGGTGGGTGGAGTAACAAGGTAATATTTTTCCACAAACACTGCATGATTAGTATTGCTGATTCTCTTTCAATTTAATGGAGCTAGGGGCTGCAGTACTAGACATAACAACTTGTAAAAACTATACACAATCTAACACATAAATGCATAATATTACATAACTCATAAACACATATAATTATCTAAATTCCAAATTCAGTACTTGTTAAGTAACTTACATCTGCCTACATACAGTAATTTATATCAGATGGCTTAGTATATCAGCCAGAGCCTTCTGTGGTGTGGGGCCATTATAGAGCAATTACTATATCATCATTAAATTATCCAACTGGAACAACCTCCAGACCAGGTCTGACAGCTGGACCATTTCCCGATACTCCGTTTAATTTCCGACAGAAAGTTGAGCCAGAAGCGTGTTCATTAATAACAAGTCATATAGAAACTAATGTCATGCAACAGGTGCATTTTATATAAGGGTTAAATAATCATGCACCAACAGCTTGGATATTATTCAGGGTCCTTTAACGAGTCTTGTTATAGGGCCATCATGTGGAGCAGACAGAAGAAGTTGTCACCTTTGAACAGGGGATAAACGGTAGAAACCCCTAGAATACTGCAAGCCGGTGGTGTATGTGACATCTATAACATTGTATCACCTGTAATATGCTGAGGAAACCCTGTGGCAACACCTGAGAGCAGACATATTTCTGATGAGGGGTATTTAAAGTGTAACTAAACTTTTTTTAAAAATCGCATGAATCCAAAGTACAGATGATAATAGTAAACTTTGTAATATACTTTATTACAGAAATCTGTTCCTCTGTCCTTCTTTTTCCCCTGCCTTTCTGACTTATTTAATCTGTAGATCAGTTTTCTCTCCTCTATCCACTGACAGCTGAGAGACAAAGGAACCTGATAAACTGTCTAAGGACTTAACGTTAAGGACTTAACTTAAGGACTATATAGTTTAATCTTGTCAGAGAGGTGAATAGCCAAGGGAAATACAGTATGTTCTAGATATGGAAAGAGTTAATTTTTAAGTCTGCTTTCTTTATCTTGCTGTGTACAGAACCTCTGATATACTGCTCACTACAGGGAAAAGAAGAGCAAAAAAAAGCCGCAGAAGCTTCTTTACTAAATGAAGAATATTAAAAAGTTTACTATTGTGACCTGCACTATTTATTTCTGTGATAAAAATACATTTGATTCAGAGATTTCGTTAGGCTTTAACACCTTAGATACTAAAGTCGATAGCAAACGTGGTATCTAATGACTTAACTCTTTACAAACTGTCACCGGATAGTCATCTCCTAAGAGAGGTGAATAATCAAGGGGGGCATTCTCTAGTTATGGGAAGAGTCATTTTTACCCAACTTTATTTATCCCAATGTTGTGTACAGGACTGTACTAACTGTACTGACTGGAGTGACTGTGCTACACTGCTCACTACAGGAGAAAGAAGGAGCAATAACAGACACGGAGAGGCTGCTTTACTTAATGAAGTACGGTTCAAGGTTTACAGTTATCACCTGATCTATTGATTTCATCAAACAATTGGCTTCAAAGGTTTGGTCAACAACAAACCAGAGGTCATGTTACTCATCATTATGTTATGGCAGCACAGGAGCTGATCAGAGCCACTAGGGGTGCTATTATTTCTCTTAAATTAGAAAAGGTTACTGACATCCATATATAGCATTCACCAATAGAGCAGTGTCTAAAATAGCAAATTAAAAAAAAACATAGTGCCAATCACAAGAACAAGGGCTTGCATTCTCACTAAGTGATGGAGCAGCAGGTTGAACAAGCATCTTACTGCTCCATTAAAAACTAAGGTAGCTTCGGAAATGGCAGTGCCTTGCATGGCAATGTGTGACATCACTGCACCTCATGTGCCAGGACGCTGATGTCCCATGTGCTCTGGGGTCTATGGTAGAGAAGGGAGCGTATTGTTTCCCCCCCCTGCCAGCGACACTAGGGGGGGGGGGGGGGGGGGGGGTGGCGTCTGCCTTTGGCTACTTCTCTTAACCAGCCAGTTCAGAAGAAGCAGGGAGGTGGGCCGGATTCAATCCCTGCACATCTAGTAGGTGAACTGGGCAGCCATATGACCAGCCAAATCACCCAGTAGATATTCATGAAGAGAAAAACGTCTCCGCAACGAATGTTGGCGTAGGTATACGCAAACCATAACCCTACATGTCCACTGCACCTTTGTATGGAGCGTGGGTGAATCAAGACTCTCACTGTCAATCACGGGTGTGGTGTGTGGGTGGTTGGCGTGGTTACGAAGGACTCTCCATTGGTCAATCACTCGTGTTGCTGTGTGTGTAAGGTGGGTGGGTTCATAGGGGTACTCACTCACGTCAATGATATGTGAGCGGGCGGTGGTAGGTCACGCGACTCAACACTGTCTCAGTCGCACGGTTGTGTGGAGCACGGAGTTAGCAAGTGAATCCGACTTCTCACTGTCACAACCACTAGCTATATAGCGCCCCCCCATCCCGTGTGGGCGGGGGGGTAATCCGGACTCTCCAGCTGTCCTATCCCTGTGTGGTTGTGTGTGTGGGTAGCAGGGAATCATCAGGCCTCTCGACTTCACTTCCACGAGTGTGTGGCGCGGCATGGTTGAGCTGGGGTATATCAGACTCTCCCAAGTCATACACCGGGTTGTCGGAGGGTCTGCTCCGGGGACCTGCATCACTGTCAATCAATCCCTGTTCGTTCGGTGGCGGAATGGTTAATTAGGACGCTCATTAGTCACATCACTGTGTGTGGTGTTGTGTAGCCGGGAGTACTCAGGACCCTCATTGTAAATCACTGTGGCTGTGGGGTGGGTAATCAGGTCTCACTGTCACTACTGTGTGTGGGAGAGCAATAATCGGACTCTCATGGTCAATCGCGTGTATGAGCCGGGGTGGTAGGTAAGTGACTATCTCTGCCAATCACGTCTGTGGGTGGGGGAATCAGGACTATCCTGTCAATCATGTGTGTGAACTGAGAAATCAGGACAATCATTTCGAATCACTGTGTGTCGGCAGTGTAGTAACTCGACTCTCGTGGTCAATCAGATTTGTGGCGGGCTAATTCGGGACTCTCATGCCCAATCACCGTGTTGTCTTGGGCGGGTAATCAGGACTACCCTGCAAGTCACTGACTTTTTTTGTGTGATGAGATGGTAATCCCGGACTTCACGTCAACACTGCGTGTGGGCAGGAGTAATTCAGGGATCTCTGTCACCATCAGGTGTGGGTGGGGTAATCAGGACTGTACGTCAATCACTGTGTGGTGTGTGGGTGGTAGGTAAGACCGGACTCTCACTGTCAATCACTGTGTGGGGGTAGGGGTTCAGGACTCTCACTGTCAATCACTGTGTTGGCTTATAAAATTTTGTGGGTCAGAGGAATCAGGACTCTCACTGTCTATCACTGTGTGGTGTGGGGTGGTAATCAGACTCTCACTGTGTCAATCACGGGGGAGATTTTTTAAACATTGTTCTGACGTGTGTGCTGGGAGGTGGTATCAGGACTCTCACGGCGAATCACTGTTGTGTGTGTGTTACCGGTGGGGTACGGATCTCAATGATCAATCACTGGGTTGTTGGGAGGGGTAATCAGGGACTCTCAGTCATCACCTGTGTGTGTTGGGGTGCGGTAATTTCGGAGCTTCATTGTTCAACAATGTGTCACACTGGAGGGTGGGGGAATCTAATCAGGGACTCTCATTGTAACTCCACGGTGTGTGGGGGGGAACGATAAATCAGCCTCTCACTGTGTCAATGTACTGTTCCTCTGAGTGGATTTAGTCGGATACTAATCAGACTCTCTATGGTCAATCGGCGGTGGTTGAAGCGGCGGTCTGTCAGGGTTAATCGTGACTCTGCTTGCAATCCCTGCTGTGGGTGGGGTATCAGGAGCTCTCCCTGTCAAATCAATGCTGGCATGTTTTTAGTGGTGAATGGCCATCAGGACAATCACTTTCCATCACTGTGTTTGTGGGCGGCGTCATCTCGGACTTCGCTTCGTTTTTTTTTCTTGGGGGGTCAATCACATATGTTGGGCGGGATTAATGCGGAGACTCTCATGCCAATCCAGTGTGTGGGTGGAGGTAATCAGGACTATCCCATGCCAATTCACGTGTGAGGAACTGGTAATCAGGACATCTCCTGTCAATCACCTGTGTGTGGGCCGAGAGGGAATACAGGACTCTCAATGTCAATCATCTTGTCGTGTGGGGTGGGGTAATCAGGATACTCTAATTGTCAATCACTAGTGGGTGTGCTGTAGTGGCGTGGGTATCGGACTCTCCCTGTCAAATCACTGGTGTTGGGAGGGGTTAATAGGACTCGTCACTGTCAACTCATGGTGTGTGGTAGGTGGGGTTAATCAGACTCTATGTCAATCACTGTTGTGTGGGGAGGTAATAGGGACTATCACTGCTCAATCACTGGGTTGTGGGTTGTGGTATTTAGGGAATCTTCATTGTCACTCACTGTGTGTGGGTGGCGGTAATCAGGATCTCATTGTAACTCACTGATGTGTTGGCCGGAGTCTAGTAATCAGGACTCTCAGTCAATTATTACTGTGTGTGGGTGACTAATTCAGGACTCTCATGGTCACACGCTAATTGTCAGGAGCGGGCATGGGTATAGGGCGTAAGGTAATGTGACTCTCTCCTGCCACATCACTGTCATGTGGGTGGGGATATATCAGGACTATCCCTGTCAATCACTTTAGAAGTGTGTCTCACAACTGCCTTGTGAACTCGGAAATCAGGACAATACACTTTCATATGTCATCTGCTGTAGTGGGCAGAGTTAATCTCGGACTGTCTCTGGTTCCAACATCACTATGTAGTGGGCAGGAATAGCTGAATCGGGAGTTCACACTGCCACATCACAGGTGTGGGTGGTATGGTAACTCATGGCCTATTCCTGCCAATCAAATGTGTGTGAACCTGGATAATCGGACTCTAACTGTCAATACTGTGTGTGGGCAGCGTAATACAGGACCTCTCACTGTGAATCACTGTGTGTGGGGTGGGTAATCAGGGACGGTCACGGCATATCACTGTGTATTTGTGGGGTGGGGTCATCGGACCGCACTGTATTTCACTTGTGTGGTGTAGGGGGTGTATCCGGACTTCCTCCTGTCAATCACTTTTCTGTGGGTGTGGTAAGGGAGGTGTTTCAGGGCCTCTCACTGTCCAATCACTGTGGGTCGGGAGGTTTGGTAATCCTGGACTGCTCATGTCCATCACTGTGTATTAGGGAGGGGTCATCAGCGGCTTGTCCAGACTCCCCGTGCGCTTTGGAGGGTCGTCACTCCCGAGTCTATCGTCAACTTGGTGTGGGCAGAGTAATTCGGACTATCACTGCCACTGTGTTTAGGTGATGGTGGGTAACACAGGTAATATTTTTCCACCACCACTGCACATGCTTTAGATTCCTGCTCTCTTTCACTTCCGGAGTCGGGGCGCCGTACTATGAGATCGAACACCTTGTAAACAACTTGTATCCACCCTCTCACACCTACACTCATAATAGTCTCTTTCTTCCCCCGTCGTACGGTTAAAGTCCCTTCCATCTACTTGCGTCTTACACCCCAGTCATTTTCTCAGGGCTATGTATTTATCAGCCCAGCCGGCGTTTACTATGGTGGTATTGTGTGGGCCCATTACTAGCGCGATTCCCCTATCATACATCATTACATTCACAACTTGAACCACCCTCCTAGACCCTCTGGTCATGACCGCCTGGAGCCATTTCCGTACTCTGTTCTAATTCCGACACGAACGTGGCCCCCGAAGCCGTGTCTATTAATCATTGGTTTACCGCATACACAATGCCATGAACCCCCTGTTGGCATACAACCCTGGAGAAGCACGACATATTTCTGAGAGGGGTATTTAAAGTGTAACTAAAACTTTTAACAAATATCGCATGAATCCAAGTAAAGATGATAATAGTAAACTTTGCAGAAATACTTTATTACAGAAATCTGTTCCTGTGCTTCTTTTTCCCTGCCTTTTGACTTATTTAGCAGTTGTTCGATCAGTTTTTCTCTCCTCTATCCACTGCACAGCTGAGAGCAAGGAACTGATTAAACTGTTAGCACATCTAAGAGAGGTGAATAATCAAGGCCATTCTCTAGTGAGCTACATGCTCACTACCAGGAGAAAGGGAAGTGTATTGTTTCCTCGCTCTGCCATAGACACTAGCATGTGGGGGGGATGGCGTCTGCCTTTGGCTACTTTCTTAACCAGCTGCTGTTTCAAACAGCCAGTATCGTCAGAAACCAGGGAGCTGGGCCGGATTCAATCCCTGCCACATCTAGTGGGTGATTCAGGCAGCCATATGACCAGCCAAATCACCCATACTGAAGTACCATTGATAGGTGGGGGGGCCCCTTAGGACACAAAGTGGGGGGGGGCCCTGGAGCCCTGCCCATAATCCAGCCCTGATTGGTATGATTATTATACTTTCCTTATCGGGTATAGATATATGTTAGATACGCGTTTGAACACTGAGGTAATGGAGGCGACTGAGTGCCACTGTATAGGCTTTACATCAGATTGTGCTATGGAAAATGTATCCTTATAATGGAAGGGATAAAATGTAAAGGGAGAACTATCCTTGTGCTTTACAACATTCATACGGTATTATTTTCGCATATTCAGCTCCTCTACATCTGTATGTGGCTGCCGCTCTGAGTTATACTCACACATTTAGCATCTTGTGCCCAGACACAGTTGCGTTCCTGTGGTCCAACCCACTTCCGATCCGGCTTCCAGCTCCATATTTATTTCTGTGCCATTCCGAGTCTATGTGACAAGACGACCTGCCACAATCCATCCCGAGATTGTGCTGTACACATGGCGCTCCGGATAAATCATGCCATCTGCTCTCTGATGGATCT
The DNA here is from genome assembly GCA_019512145.1 of Engystomops pustulosus. Taxonomy (NCBI): domain Eukaryota; kingdom Metazoa; phylum Chordata; class Amphibia; order Anura; family Leptodactylidae; genus Engystomops; species Engystomops pustulosus. The sequence goes on from CM033643.1 coordinate 217,771,746, forward strand.
GGATCACACCCCTCCACATAACCCAATTTCACTGTGATGGATACATAATAATGTAATGTTCTGTGTATTGTGTGCATAATATATATCCGGGGACCCAGATATTATCCATCAACGTGTACAAAACAATAATAACATAATAATGCAACTTACAATGAGAGATTCTTTCTTCTCTAATTATACATAGCGACAACTGATCAAGAGGGAACGAGACACATTTGTTGTACAGATTACATTCAGAATTACCACGAGACACAGAGAAAATCACAGAATGATATGATTTCTCCGTCACCTATCTGATGGGCGCCATCGCAATGAGAAATTTTCCAGTAGATAGACGGGAAGTTTCCGAGCAGGATTGAGTCCAAAGTGATCTGCACAACCCAACCGCGGGACACCGTGGAGCCAGTGGAGGGGAGGAGACAACAACTCCGACGGACCCCGGAAACAGAACTACACAACAAACCCGTGGCACCAGGAACAAACTAAAGCAACAAACGACTGGGACACCAGGAAACAAACTACATATACAAATCCTGGGAACAAATAACAACCGGAACAGGAACCAACTAATCAAACAATCCTGGACACCAGGATACAAACTACATCAAAAATCCCTGCGGCATCACAAACCCTGGGACAGGCACAAACTACATCAAACATCTTGACACAACGGAGAAATACAGATCAAACGGAACGGCAACAAACACATCAACAAATGACCTGGCACCGAAAGAACACAAACTGGACCAGAAACTGATCACAAAATCCCTGGACACCAGGAACAAACACAAAATACAAATCCCTGGGACACCTAGGAACGAAACCAAATAACAAATCCAGGATAAACAGCGAAAAAAAATACATCTACAAACCTGGACACCAGGGAACAAATTAGTCACAAAAATCCCTGGACACAGGAGAACACAACTACAGGCAGGTCCCTCGGGTTACGCCTAAAGATTACGGCGTCCGGACTGGGTTTGTTTTAAGTGAATTTGTCGTAAGTCGAAACTGTATATTTTTAATTGTAGATCCAGACAAGAATAAATATTTGGCCCCAAGTGACCCAAGTTGAGTAGTTGAAAATCTTTTTGACTGTAACTGGGACCCAAGGGATTATCGTGGGTAAAGTTCATTTACAGGGACACCTTACAGTCTGATCATTACACGCCTGGGAGATTAAGTAACATCCAGAGAGCTCACCGAGGTAGAGGTTTTGTCTGCTGAACTATGGGTTGTTGTACAGTCGGGGTCCTAAAGTAGGGGACCGCCGTGACCATCAACAAATCCGGACCCAACAGGATCAAACTACATCAACACAATCCCTGGACACCAGGCAACAACATATCGTCTACAATCCAACTGGAATCGGGCAAACAAACTCATGACAAATCCAGCTGGAATACCAGGGAACAATATACATCAACAATCTCCCGGGATAACAGGAAAACAAAAAAAACTACATCAAACCAATCCCTGGACAATAGAACAAACTACATCTACAAATCCCTGGACACGGACAAAAACTACATCAACAAATCCTCTGGATAACCAGGAAAACAATTAACAAACACCTGACAAGGAACAAATAATTCAAATTCCTGGACACCCACAGGGAACACAAACTACATTTAAAATCCTGGACACCCACGACTCCTAAAAATACGGCAAACAATCAACAAATCCCTGGACACACCGGCAAACACCAATACAACCTGACCCAGACCAACTACATCAACAATCGGGAACCAGGAACAAACACATCAACAACTCCCTGGCCACCACGGCAACAAACGACATCAACAATCCCTGGACACCAGGAACATAATACCCAATCAACCAATCCCTGGGACAGCGAACAAACTACAATGCAACAAAACCTCTGGCGACAAGGAATACAAAACAATCATAAATCTGGGACCCAGACAATAATCAACCCTGGAGACACCAGGAACAAACTACATCAACAAATCCATGGGACCACCAGGAACAAAGACTAATACGAGTTCTACAAATCCCTGGACACCGGCATACAAACTTACACTACAAATCCTGGAAACCAGGAACAATCTACTCAACAAATCCTCTGGACACAGGAACAATCTACATTACAAACTCCCTGGATAACATGGAAAAAACTCATCTACAAAATCCCGGACAACACGGAACAAAACTACATCTACAAATCCCTGGATAACAGGAAAAAAACTACATACAAATCCCTGGACCCCTAGGTAGACCAATACTACATCAACAAACCCCTGGACACCAGGAACAAACTACGTCTACAAAATCCCTGGACACCGGCAACAAACAATACATCTACAAATCCCCTGCGACAGCAGGAACAACTTACATCAAACAAATCCTGGAACCCAGGAAAAAACTAATACTTACCAAATCCCTGTAACAGGAAAAAACTTACATCAACAACTCCTGGACACCAGGAACAATACTACATCAAACAAACCCATAACAGGAAAAGAAAAAAACTACATCAACAAACCCTGGACAACCGGACAACAACTACAATCAAACAATCCCTGCGCAACCAGGACAAAATACATCAACAAATCCCTGGCACCAGGAACATTCATCTAGTCACACAACAAATCACTGTGAACATACCAGGAACAAATACTAACACGACATCAACAATACGCAGGACTGCCAGGATACCAAAACCATATCTTACAAATCCCTGGGACAACTAGGAAAAAAATACATCAACAGATCCCTGGACACCAGGAACAAAACCATCAACAAATCCCTGGACACCAGTCGAACAAAACTACATCTACAAATCCTGGACAACAGGAAAAAACTACATCACAAATCCTGGACACCGAACAAACTACGATCAACACAATCCACGGACACACGTGCAACAAACTACTCAACAAATCCTGGACACAGGAACAAAAGATCTAAAGTCCCTGGTAAACAGGAAAAAACTACACTTCAACCAAACACATGGACACCAGGAACAAACACCTCAACCGAATCAACAAAACTCAACTGGACCCGGCACACAAACTACATCTACATCACCCCTGGCACACAGGAAACTACACAACACATATCCCTGGACATCCTAGGACAAACACATTCAGCCACCACAAATCCAGTGAGTACACCAAGGAACAACACATCAAACAACTCCGATAACATCGGACCAACTCATCACAAAACGAAACAGGAATACATCTACAATTCCCTGGACACCGGCAAGCCACACACGATCTCAAATCCTGGCACACCAGGACAATCTACATCAACAAATCCCGGACACCACGAAACAAACTTCCAAACAATCCCTGGACACCAGGAACAGGTCTCGTTTTTTTGACATCTACAATCCCGGACACCAGGAACCAAACTCCATTCAAAACCATCCCTGGGACACAGGAAACAATCTACATCAACAAATCCCTGGACCACCAGGAACAAACTACATCTACAAATTCCTTGCAAGGAAAAAAGTGAAAAAAACAACAGGACAAAACAACTGATAACAAAAACTAAAAATACCTGGACACACGGAAAAAACATACATAACAATCCCTGGCACCAGGAACAGAAACTACTTATCTACAACTGCCCTGGGGCACCAGGGACAATCTACATCTACACAATCCTGGACACCCAGGAACAAACATACATCTACATAAATCCCTGGACACCGGAACAAACTACATCTACAAAATCCCTGGACCCCTAGGACAACAACTACAGTGCAGCTCACACGGGTTATGTAAAGATACGGGTCCGGATGGTTCATGTCTTAGAGTTGATATTTGTTGTAACGCGAAAACTGATTATTTTTCATAATTAGAGAGATCGCATGACAAAGAAAATCGAGTTGGGAAACACGTTGACCATTGGAGCGCATAAACATTGTATTTTGCTATGTATGGGACACAATGGCATATTCAATAAAGCTTACATTACAGAGCTGCCTAAGCTGGACATTAACGCCTTTGGGACTATAGTAACATCCAGAGAGCTTCACCGAGAGTCGAGGTGTCTGTCTGATAATATGGGTGGTCGGCGGAGGGTGTTTTTTTTCCTTATAAGAGGGGATCGCGTCTCCCCCCTGGCCAGGCAATACATCAACAAATCCCTGGACACCAGGAACAAAACATCCGTCTCAAAATCGGACCGGCAAATAACCCGCGTCATACCTGGACACCAGGAGACCATAACTACGTCAACAAATCCCTGGATACCCGGCAAACAACAAACTCATCCCCGCACAAATCCCTCGGAGCGACCACCTGCCCAAGAACATACTAACATCAACATACTCCCTGGATGCACTAGGAAAACTACACCCCTCACCAACATCCACTTGGTAAACGGCAACTTACATCAACAAAATACCTCGCCAGTAAAAAACAAACAAATCCCTGGACGCAGGCAACAGAAACTACATTCAAGCAAAATCCCTGGAACACCAGGAAAACTAACATACAATCTGACACCAGAACAAACTATCAGTCAGACCCCTGGACACCAGGAACGAAAACTACGCTCTACAAATCCCTGGCACCCGGCAACAAAAATAATCTACAACCACTGGAACACAGGAACAATCACATCAACAAATCCAATGGACACCAGGAACAATCTCATCTACAAATCCTCGGAACAACCAGGAAACAAACTACAGTCATACAAATCCCTGGACCCACAGGAACAAATACATCAAAAATAAGCCTGGACACCGGAACAAATACGTCTCAAATCTGGACACACGGCCAACAAACTAGACATTACCAAAATCCCTGGACACCAAGGAACACTGACATCAAGGCAAATCCTGGACCCAGAACAACTACATCTACAAATCCCGGAGAAACCAGGGAAAAAAAAAAACTACATCAACAAATACCTGGTACACCAGGAACAATATACATCAACAAATCCCTGGATAACGGAAAAAAAGGCGACAAACACCTGGAAAACTGGAAGAAATCAACTACTTCAGGAAAATTCTCTGGACCAACACAGGAAACCAAAACTACCTCAACAAACCCATGGACACACCAGGCAAACACAAGTCACCATCACCTAAGCAACATATCAATCCCTGGACAACCAGGAACAATCACATCAACAAATCCATGGACAACAGGGAGCCAAAAGATACATCAACAAAATCCCTGGACACCAGAAACAAATATATCTCAAAATCCCGTGACAACAGGAAAAAAACTACATCAAACAAAATGCCCTGACTTCCAGGAACAAACTACATAACAAATCCCTGGGGACACAGGAACAACAACAGACACTTACATAATCCCTGTGACAAAGGAAAAACTACATCAAACAAATTCCCTGGACATCCAGGAACACAGATCTAATCAACAAAATCCTGGACACAGCGGCAACGCAAACACATTCAACAAATCCCCGGAACACCAGGAACAAACGACATCTACAAATCCTGGACACAGGAAAGAAAACTAAACACTACATTACAATCCCTGGCACCAGGAAACAAACTACTCAACAAATCCCTGAGGACACCGGCAACTAACACTTACCATCAACAAATCTCTCTGGACACCAGGAAAAATAATCTACAAATCATGGCAACAGGACAAAACAAAATCATAACAGGAAAATCTACATCCTGGAAGACACGCACAAATCCCTGGAAAGGCAAACACGACACACAACCCTGGATAACAGTGAAAACTACAACAAACCGACACCAGGAAGATACATCATCTGGGACCAGAACAACTAACGTACAAATCCCTGGGACACCAGGGGAACCAACTACACAACAATCCTGTATAACAGAAAATACACTACCTGGTAACAGTCGGAAGAAACAAACTCATCAACAAAATGCCTGGACACCAAGGAACATAACTACTATCAACAATTCCCTGGACACAGGAACATCTATACATCTTACAGTGATCCCGGACACCAGAGGAACACATCTACATCAACAAATTTTTTCTTCCCTCTGTGATAACAGGAAAAAAAAACTACCATCTCACAAATCACTGGTAAACAGGAAAAAAACACACAACAAATCCCTGGGACCCAGGACATAACAACATCACTGCACGGAACAAACAAACTGGCCCGAAAAATACTCAAAATCCCTGGCAACACAGGAACAATTACATCAACAAATCCCTGGACACCAGGAAACAAAATCTGGACACAGGAAAAAACTACATCTACAAATCCTGAACGGAAACAATACATGAAGAAAAAAATACATCTAACCTGGAAACGGAAAACTACGACAACAACCCTGGACACCAGGAACAAACTAATCTACAAATCCTGACACAGGCAACAACATACAAGCAAAATCCGACACCAGGACAAATACATAACAATCCCGGTACGGAAAGAAAAACTCAAACAATCCATGGCACCAGGAAATAACAAAATCCTGCAGGACAAAAATCAACAAAATCCTGACAGGAAACAACCCAACCGCTAACAGGAAAAACACAAACATACTGACGGAACAACTCCTACAAATCCTGGACACCAGGGACACAAACTACATCTACAAATCCATGGACAACCCGGAAAAAACTACATTACCAATCCATGGATACCGGAAAAAACACGACTCAACGAAAAGTCCTCTGTGACACCAGAGGACCAAACTACAGATACAAATCCTGGAACAGGCACTTGCCAAAATACCTCCCCCCCCCATGGCCCACCCCGGACCCACTACATCAACAAATCCCGTGTGTAACCGGCATCCCCACTCCATCCATCCCCCCCCGCCCTGGGACCCTAGGAGACAAATACCTCCACCCCCATTCCCTGGACCCTCCCCGGCCCACCCTCCCTCATCCGCCACCAACATGGGCCACACAAGAACAAACTACTATTGCCCCCACTCCCTGGTACCAGGCCCCAAGTCCTCCCCTCCACCCAGCCCTTGTGATCCCACAGGACCCAAAACCTACCTCTCTCCCATCCCCTGGCTCACCGCACCCCCTCCCATCTCCACATCCCTGATGTGCACCACGGCCCAACCTCCCATCCCCCACATACCCCTGGACCCCCGACCTACCCCCTCCCTCTACAGACTCCCTGGTGATACCGGCACCCCCTCCATCCCCCACTCCCTGGACCCCAGCAAAATCCATCCCCACTCCTGGCCGCCTCCCTCAGGCCACACACTCTCCAGGCTACCAATTCTCTGGCCACCAGCACAATCACTCATATCTCCCCCTCCCTGGACACCAAGGACCCCACTCCCTCTACCAACTCCCTGGCCCCCCGGACCAACCACATCCAATCCCTGGCACCAGGTGGCCCCATCCATCTACCCTGTCCCTGGCCCCCCGGCCAAATACATCTACACATCCCTGGCCCCCGGCCCTCTCCTCCCCCCTCCCGGCCCCCCGGCCCCTACCTCTCCAAATCCCTGGCCCCCAGCCCCACCACTCCACTCTCCACCTCCCTGGATCACGGCACCACACTCCATCCCACCACCTCCCTGAGAACACCGACCCACTCCATGTCCCCATCCCCGGGACACCAGGCCACATCTAAGTCAACAATCCCTGTGACACCCGGCCCAAAACTCCATCAACAACCCACGGCCCCCGGACCATCTTCCTCTACACCATCCTCTGGACGACCCCCGGAACAGAGCGTATATCTACAAAATCCTCGGCCCGCCGGCCCCCACCCTACATCTCCAACTCACCTGGCCCCCCGGCCCAGCACTACCTCTCCCCCCCCCCTCCCCTGGAGTCCCACCGAGCGAACCACCTCCATCTACAGATCCCGCCGGTTCACCCGGCCCGAAACTCCATCACCCCCCCCACACATCACCGTTCCGCGGCCCCAGCGACACCCCACGCAGTCTAGCAACTCCCTGGATCACAGGCCACACACACCTACATTCCACCACCTCCGTGGCACCCGGACCACAAACGTCCCTCAACACTCCTGGGCCCCCGGAGCCCCCCTCCCTCCAGACATACCTGGGCCCCAGGCGCCCCCCCCCCCCACACTCCCTCTACACATCCTGCACCCCAGGCCCCCTCCATTACCAATCCCTGGCTCCCCCGGACAAAACTTCAATCACCCCACTCCTGGCCCCACCAGGGAAACAGAACTCCACTCCACAACTCCCGGCCCCCAAGAACCCTCTAATTCCCCCCTCTCTGGCCCGACCGGCCCAAACAGAAGCACCAATCCCTGGACACCAGGCCCCACCCTACTCAACTATAGAAGCCCCTGGGGCACACATCCGGCACAACCTACATCCCCCCTCCCTAGTGGCCACCACGGTCCCCGCGACGCCATCTCCACCTCCCCCGGCACGCCCCCCCTCCTCTCCCAATCCGGCAACCCGGCCCCCCCGGTCGCATCCCCACTCCCTGGACACCGGAAGAACCCACTACATCTACAAATCCCTGGCTCACCGCCCCCACTACCTCAACAAATCCCTGAGGCACCAGGACCCCACCCTCTCTCTCCCCCTCTGGCCACCGGCCACAAACTCCCTCACACACATTCCCTGCGCCCAGGCCCACACGCCATCTCCCCCCGTCCCCTGGCCCCCCGGGAACAACACCTCCCTCCAACACATCGCCTGGACCCCAGGACCCCAGCAACCTCCCCCCCCCTCCCGCTGGCCGCGGCACCCCAATCCCTCCCCACACATCCCTGACAGCCCCCCGGCACAACTCTACACCCCCATCCCCTGGGCCCCACAGGCACACTTACTCCCCCCCTTCTGGAATCGGCCCCCCACCCACCCTGCCCCCGTCTTGGGACATCGGGGAACGGTCTCCCCATACCATCGAAGGCACTCGTGATGCGCGGAAGCATCTCCTGTGGCCAACCGCCCCGCGACACACGTATTATCACCGACCAGAAGCCCACGGACCCCGGCACACTCTGCGTTGTCATACCCGGTGTGCCTGCGGCCGATGATGGAATACGGGTCTTCTCACCTGGCCTCACGCGACACATTTCACTAACCCCACCTGGCCCCCCGGGCGCCTCTGCCTCCCCACTCTCACCGTGTGCTGCGCCCTGCGCACATTCCTCCTCTTCGCACCCCCGCGAATAACCTGCCATTTCCTACCATGGCCAAGCCCCCTTCTTTAATAGTTAGTTCGCCGGCTTAGGAATACTGACAGCAGGTCACTTGCCCACGCCCACGATGGCCTGTAGGGAACTCCCCGGTACGTTTAAGTCCTTATTTGGGGCAGGCAGTGCCAGGGGTTATGTATACTCTATCCACCTGGTCAGTCTGGGCTAGTAAAGTGACACGAGGTCCCTGATCATGCTCTGTGGTTGCCTGTGCGGTAGAACTTTGTCTTGGGTGTGAATGGGAGTTATACTGTAAGAAACAGATGACAATGTGGTGGATTAATCGCTGTTGTAGATGCAGCTCCTGCATATCCGCAATCACACCGGATGAGATCGGATGATTATTGAACCTTCTCTTGGATTGTGTTTAGAACTGATTTCCACCAACCCCCCGTGGATATAGGCCACCTCCGGACCCCCTCTGTGTTTCTCCAGCCCGGTCTGCTTCACCAACCATCTGGTCCCGGGACTGGTCTGCCCTCCTACCTCGCTTCCCCTCATCCAAGTCTGCCCCGCCGCCCCATCTGGTACATACTGGGTCGGTGGGGGAGGCAGGCTGGCACTATGCAGCAACTACCGCCAATATTGACTGTCCGACCCGTGCCCACTAGTGCCTGAACTATAGGGCCAGGGACGAAACATGGTCTCCTCGGTATCACTGCTGCCAAACGACCCCTAATGGCAGAGACATATGTCCCATGCCCCAGTAGTCTGGCCACAGGCCACATTGTACCCGCAATCCTCCCTCCACCCCCGTGCCGCTCCTTCCCACCCCTGGAGCCACCCATGGGTACAGCCAAACCCCACCCAATGCACGCTGTGGCACAATCCCCCCGCCCTGTGACCCCCAAGGATATACCCCCTACAGTCACCTGGACCATGTCCGGTGTGCATAGCCCAATCTTATGGACTACCGCGACAATCACAACAAAGATGTATGTCATGGACCCCCATGATTCAAGTCCTATACCGACACGGGCCCATCGATCCCCACGGGCACAATCTGATCCCAACCACCCCCGTGGAATAGCGCAGTAGATAGACGGGAAGTTTCCGAGCAGGATTGAGTCCAAAGTGATCTGCAACAACAAACCGCTGGGAACACCAGTGGAGACCAGTGATGGGATGAGACAACAAATCCCTGGACACCAGGAACAAACTACATCAACAAATCCCTGGGCACCAGGAACAAACTACATATACAAATCCTAGGACAACAGGAACACAAAATAAAAACTACTCACAAATCCCTGCGTAACGGAAAAAAATACATCAACCAATCCCTGGACAACAGGAAAAAAACTACATCAACAAAGCCCTGGACCCCAGGAACAAAACTACTCTACCAATCCCTGGGCCACCAGGGACAATCTCAACGTAATTAAAATCCTGGACACCAGGAAACACTACATCTACAAACACGGACACAGAAACCAACTAATCTACAAATCCCTGGACCACCAGGAACAAACTAAAGGAAGGTCACCCGGGTCTAGTCCCAGATAGGGTCCGGCGGTTTGTTCTTCACGTTGAATCTGTATGTTTATAGCGAAAACTGTATATATTTTATAATTGAAGATCCAGACAACAAAATTTCTGGCCCCAAGTGGACAATTGGAGTGGAAACATTTTTTGATGTAATGCGACCAAGATTTATCAATAAAGTCATTACGCCACCTTACCAGTGCTCATTTACAGGCATGGGGACTATAGTACCATCCCAGAGAGCTTCAACAGGAGGGGGGTCAGACGGTGTCTGTCGTAACTATGGGTTGTCATGTAAGTCGGGGAGGGGGTCCTGTAGTAGGGGACCCGCCTCTGGCCTCAACAAATCCGGGACACAGGAACAAAGACATCAACAATCCCTGGACACGAACAAACTAGTCTGACAAATCCCTGGACACCGGACCAAAAACACCATCTACAAAATCCCGGGACACCAAGGAACAATCTACATCAACAAATCCTGGTAACAGGGAAACAACTACATCAACCACTCGCTAAAAACCCGGAAAAAATACATCACACACAATCTCTGGACACTAGGAAAACAAACGACTCTACACATACCTGGACACCGGCAACAAAACATAACAATCCCTGGGACACAGGAACAACCTCACCAACCACATCCATGGACACCGGAACCAAATATTCAACACCTCACTGGACCCCCGGAACCACTACGTCTACAACCCATGGACCCGGGCAACCAACTACATTACCAAGCCCTGGACACCAGGCACACTCTACCTCACAACTCCCCGGACACCCAGGCCCCAATCTACATCTCACAAATCCTGGACCAACCGGATACATTTTTATCCACCCCCTACTTTTTGGTAGGTTTTATTTCCCCCCATCGGCTAGGCACCTCAGCCCCTGGCAGCCGACTCTGCTGCGTGACAAACACCCCCTCGTTGCCAATCCGAAACGCCTCAAATCCGCGGGTGACCAAACTCGCGCAGACCTCGCCCATATGCGTCCTAACACGCACACGGAACTGATCCCTCTTTGTGATGACCTGGGACCCACACCCCCAACTCATTACAAATTAAATAAATCCCACTGCATGGGACCCACTAGGAGCGCCTGTCGACCACAAGCGCATCAACTGCCTGTGTACCGATCCAGGGCACCACCCTCCAACCCATCTACCATGTCCTCCCACTCGACGTGTAACCCTGGACTCGATAAAGTCCCGCTCAGATAAACCGGACACCTCCGCGCGGGCGGACACCGGACGATCGCCATTACATGGTACTTTTCAATCCACACAATAAAAACTCCCTCCGCCGCAAGGCATTTGATACATGGAGACTAAAAGGCCTGACAGCGTCTGGTATCTACCGCCCAACAGGTTGTTTCACAGGTTTCCCAACATGTGCAAAAAGAGACTATTTTGTCACCCTCAACGACTATCCTTCCTAGGCCTACGCTCACCATGTAGACCTACCGCATATACAATTGCCCCTAACGACTCAAATGTCTTCCGGTTTGGCCTCCCTTTTCCATACTCCACACCCACCCCCTCCCTGGACACCAGGAACAATTACATCAACAAATCCTGGACACCAGGAACAAACTACATCAACAAATCCCTGGACACCAGGAACAAACTATATCTACAAATCCCTGGACAACAGGAAAAAACTACATCAACAAATCCCTGGACACCAGGAACAAACTACATCAACAAATCCCTGGACACCAGGAACAAACTACGTCTACAAATCCCTGGACAACAGGAAAAAAAACTACATCAACAAATCCCTGGACACCAGGAACAAACTACATCAACAAATCCCTGGACACCGGCAACAAACTACATCAACAAATCCCTGGACACCAGGAACAAACTACATCTACAAATCCCTGGACAACAGGAAAAAAACTACATCAACAAATCCCTGCGACACCAGGAAACAAACTACATCAACAATCCCTGGACACCGGCAACAAAATACATAAACAATCCCTGGACACGGAAAAAACTACATCTACAAATCCCTGGACAAACAGGAAAAAACTACATCAACAAATCCCTGGACACGGACAAATACATCAACAATCCTGGGCACAAGGAACAAAAGTCTACAAATCCTGGACACCGGCAAAAAACACATTACAAATCGGAAACGGAAAAAAACTACATCAACAAATCCCTGGACACCAGGAACAACTACTCTAAATTCCTGGACCCAGAACAATCTACATCTACAAATCCCTGGACACCAGGAACAATCTACATCAACAAATCCCTGGATAACAGGAAAAAACTACATCTACAAATCCCTGGATAACAGGAAAAAAACTACATCAACAAATCCCTGGGACCAAGGAACAATCTACAATCACAATTCCTGGACACCAGGAACAAACTACATCTACAAATCCCTGGACACCAGGAACAATCTACATCAACAAATCCCTGGATAACAGGAAAAAACTACATCTACAAATCCCTGGACAACAGGAAAAAACTACATCAACAAATCCCTGGACACCAGGAACAAACTACGTCTACAAATCCCTGGACACCGGCAACAAACTACATCTACAAATCCCTGGACACCAGGAACAATCTACATCAACAAATCCCTGGACACCGGAACAAACTACATCAACAAATCCCTGGACACCAGGAAAAAACTACATCTACAAATCCCTGGACACCAGGAACAAACTACATCTACAAATCCCTGGACAACAGGAAAAAACTACATCTACAAATCCCTGGATAACAGGAAAAAAACTAATAACCAAATCCCTGGACACCAGGAAACAAACACATCTACAAATCCCTGGACAACAGGAAAAAAATACTCAATCAACAAATCCCTGGACACCAGGAAACAATACATCAACAAATCCCTGGATAACAGGAAAAAAACTACAAAACACCCTGACACCAGGAACAAACACACAACAAATCCCTGGAACCAGGAAACAATCCACATCTGGACACGGAACAAACTAATCAACAAATCCCTGGATAACAGGGAACAAACTACACATCAACAAATCCTGGACACCAGGAAAACAAACTTACATACAAATCCGGACACCAGGAACAAACTACATCTACCAATCCCTGGAACACAGGAGAAAAACTACATCAACAAATCCTGGACACCAGGAACAAACTACATCACAAATCCCGGGGAACAGGAAAAAACTACATCAACAAATCCCTGGACACCAGGAACAAAACAATCAACAAATCACTGGACCAGGAACAATTACATCAACAAATCCCTGGACACCAGGAACAAACTACATCTACAAATCCCTGGACACCAGGAACAAACTACATCTACAAATCCCTGGACACCAGGAACAAACTACATCTACAAATCCCTGGACACCAGGAACAAACTACATCTACAAATCCCTGGACACCAGGAACAAACTACATCTACAAATCCCTGGACACCAGGAACAAATCTACATCTACAAATCCCTGGACACCAGGAACAAACTACATCTACAAATCCCTGGACACCAGGAACAAAATCATCTCCAATCCTGGATAACAGGTAAAAAACTACATCAACAAATCCCTGGACAACAGGAACAAACTACATCTACAAATCCCTGGACACCAGGAAAAATCTAAGTCAACAATCCCTGGACACCAGGAACAAACTACATCAACAAATCCCTGGACACCAGGAACAAACTACATCTACAAATCCCTGGACACCAGGAACAATTATTACCAATCCTGGACACCAGGAACAAACTACATCTACAAATCCTGGACACCGGAAACCAAACTACATCTACAAATCCTGGACACCAGGAACAACTACATCTACACAATCCTGGATAAACAGGAACAAAAAACTACATCAACAAATCCCTGGACACCAGGAACAAACTACATCTACAAATCCCTGGATAACAGGAAAAAACTACATCAACAAATCCCTGGACACCAGGAACAAACTACATCAACAAATCCCTGGGCACCAGGAACAAACTACATCTACAAATCCCTGGGCACCAGGAACAAACTACATCTACAAATCCCTGCACACCAGGAACAAACTACATCTACAAATCCCTGGATAACAGGAAAAAACTTCATCAACAAATCCCTGGACAACAGGAACAAACTACATCAACAAATCCCTGGACACCAAGAAAAATCTAAGTCAACAATCCTGGACACCAGGAAAACACAATCAACAAATCCGGAACAGGAACAAACACATCAAAAAATCCCTGGACACCAGGAACAAACTACATCAACAATACCTGGACACTAGGAACAAACTACATCTACAAATCCCTGGACACCAGGAACAAACTACATCTACAAATCCCTGGATAACAGGAAAAAACTACATCAACAAATCCCTGGACACCAGGAACAAACTACATCTACAAATCCCTGGATAACAAGGAAAAAACTACATCAACAAATCCCTGGACACCAGGAACAAACTACATCTACAATCCTGGACACCGGCAACAACTACATAACAAATCCTGGACACCAGGAACAAACTACATCAACAAATCCCTGGACACCAGGAACAAACTACATCAACAAATCCCTGGACACCAGGAACAAACTACATCAACAAATCCCTGGACACCAGGAACAAACTACATCAACAAATCCCTGGACACCAGGAAAAATATAAGTCAACAAATCCCTGGACACCAGGAACAATCTAAATCAACAAATTCCTGGACATCAGGAACAAACTACAAAATAAAAACTATGGACATCGGGAACAGTCTAAAATACTAATAGAGACTAGTGATGCGCTGAAGAATCTAAATTCTGGCAACCAGGAACAGTCTATACCGACAAACCATCGGACACCAGGAACAATCTGCGTTTTCATACCAGTGAAGTTGAGACCAGAGATGGAATAAGGTAACTAATCAAAAGGACTTCAGGAACAATTTCCATTAACAAAACACTGGACACCAGGGAGAATCTGAATCCAAATATCAGTGGAGGCCAATGAGCACATAATCCATAGACCCAGAAAGTACCTGAATTTAATAAAGGCCAGAAAACTTCTTTAATAGTAGTTTCAGGCTTAGGAACTGAAGAGGTTAATGATAAGACCACTCATGGCCTGGGGAAGTGAAGGGGTCAGTAATACCATCTCTGGCAGTCTTGGGCTAGTAAAGTGAAAGGTTACTGATAAGATCCTGTGTTGCCTTGGGTAGACTTTGGTCTTGGGTGGTGATGGGGTTAATAATAAGAAATGTGGTGGTTAATAGATGTTTGTACAAGCAGATCCTGCATTATCAGCAATCACACGGTGGATCGGATCATTATTGAGTCTATTGGATGTGGTTTATGAAATTGCTTCAAAAACACCTGTGGCTATAGGCACCTCCGACCCCTCTGTGTTTCTCCAGCCCGGCTCTGCATTAACAAACCACTGGATACCGGGAATGGTCTGCACTAATAACTACTTAACATCACACAAGTCTGCAAGAACAAACCACTGGACATACTGGGTAGGTGGGGGAAGCCTGGAACTACTGAAGAACTACATCAATAATTGATGTCAGAACAGGTGCCAACAGTGCCATGAAAACTATGGGCACCAGGGACAAAACATGGTATCATCTGGTTATCACTGATGAAAAGACCCCTTAATGGCAGAGACAAACTACACCACAGGTAGTGGACACAGACACAAATTGTACAAACCATAATCAACCCAGTGACATTACTTACAAACCATGACACAGTCTCACAAACAAAGTGGGATCACAACAATGACAATGAGAACAAACACCTACAACAATAACACAGGATAGAAACACAAAATGAACCAGGACATATCAACAAACTGGACACATGATCCAATCTATACCAAAGCATGACACGGGACAATCATTATACACAACAAGCAGTGGAAACCCAATGACAAACTAGTACAACACAAACTTGACATCATGAACCAAACAAAACTCCAACCCAAAACTAATGAAACCAGGTGGATGATACAAAAAATGCAAGGGGACACCATGTATCATCTATACCAACAAAGCAGTGGACAACAATGATTCATCTATACAACAACCAGCCAGTGGAACAATGATCTATCTATACCCAACAACGCTAAGGCACCGCTGACTATCTATACCAACAAAGCAGTTGACCACCATGATCATAATATACCAACAAAAACAGTGCACCATGATCAACATTCCAACGAGCTTGGACACATGATTATCATACCAACAAGCAGTGGACACCATGATCTATCTATACAAAAAGCAGTGGACAACATGATCTAATCTATTACACAAAAAGCAATGGGCCAATGATCTATCTATACCAACAAAGCAGTGGCCATGACCCCAAAGATCATGATATCTATACCACAAAAGCAGTGGCCACTAATGATCTATCTATACCAACAAAGGCAGTGGACACCATGATCTATCTATACCCAAACAGCAGCAGTGAAAATCACAAGCCATGATCAATCTATACCAACAAAGCAGTGGCCACCATGATCTATCTATACCAAACAACAATGACAAGTGGAACCATGATCTATTTATACCAACAAGCAGTGGGACACCATGATTATCTATACCAACAAACAGTGGCGACCAGATTTATCTACCAAAAAGCAGTGGCCACTATGATCTATATATACCAACAAAGCAGTGGCACACCATGATCATCTATACCACCAAAGCCAGTGGACACAGATCTATCTATACCAAAAAGCAGGACACCATGATATATCTTTATACCAACAAAGCAATTGGGCACCCTGATCTATCTATACCAACAAAGCAGTGGACACCATGATCTATATATACCAACAAAGCAGTGGACACCATGATCTATATATACCAACAAAGCAGTGGAAACCATGATCTATATATACCAACAAAGCAGTGGCCACTATGATCTATCTATACCAACAAAGCAGTGGACACCATGATCTATCTATACCAACAAAGCCATGGACACCATGATCAATCTATACCAACAAAGCCATGGACACCATGATCTATATATACCAACAAAGCAGTGGACACCATGATCTATCTGTACCAACAAAGCCATGGACACCATGATCAATCCATTCCAACAGAGCTTTGGACACCATGATCTATATATACCAACAAAGCAGTGGACACCATGATCTATCTATACCAACAAAGCAGTGGCCACTATGATCTATATATACCAACAAAGCAGTGGCCACTATGATCTATATATACCAACAAAGCAGTGGCCACTATGATCTATCTATACCAACAAAGCCATGGACACCATGATCTATCTATACCAACAAAGCCATGGACACCATGATCTATATATACCAACAAAGCCATGGACACCATAGACAAACCATACCCACAACAATCTTGACATCAAGAACAAAGTCTATTAACAAAATTATGGACAACTTGGACGACCAACAAGACACAAGGACACACCTGGACACCAGGACAATCTTTACCGATAAAAACCTGGCCAGGAGGGACAAGCTCCACCAACAAAACCTTGGACACCAAGGAACAACAAAACCCTAGAAACCTGGGACTTACTCCACCAACAAAACCACAGAAAAACCAAACCATGGACATCAGGAAGCAACTTTATCAGCAAAACCATGGACAACAGAAACTAACTTTATCAGCAAAACCATGGAAAAAATTTTAGCATGAAAACCTAGACACCAAGGACAAAATTGTACCCTTCAGCTTGCTCATTGCCATGCATGATGCCATCTATGAAAAGCAGCCCTCAGCTCTGGACCCCATATTATAATGGAAGCAATGGCCATATTATTCTGATATCAGTCATTTATTTTACCGTTCATCTTTAGAAGTTTTAGTTTGTAATTCTTTAAACTCTGAGAGGCAAGAAATGTAACGACACACGGACTGACCACTCTGCCCTGGACTGTAAGCAATGCTCTGCGTGCCGCGCGATTACTTAGACACAGAGGCCATAATACATAAACTATAGTGTGGAATTATGGGTAATTTAACAAATATAATAATATCTTCAATAATTGCTTCTATATCTTATATTACCTTGTTTATATATCTTCTTTATGAGCCTGATTGAGCTGGTCAGCAAATATGTCGCATTGCAGAATAGCCGACAACTAGGTGAGCAGATTGTAACAATCCTCAACCACATGATAGAACTAAAGTGAGTACTTTAAGGTGCCTGAAGAAGAGAAATTCACAAAACGTACCGCATACGGATCTCATTTCTGTGCCATGTGAACAGACCCATAGGACTAAATAGGTCCGTATGTCATCGGCCTGGAAAAAATGGATAGCCCTTACTCATAGATCCATAGTGAGTGTGGTAATCTTCTTATATTTGTTATCCATGGCCTCCTTCCTTCTTAAATCAACTTTTAAAATCATGCTAATGAGCGAAAAGGGCTACCGGAGGATATTACCAGAGCCCCTCTGTGTTGTAGCTTTACAAGCTGTTACACTGTCTCCCCCTTTCTCCTCAGCATTTCCCCCTCCCTCTGCCTAAGGTTATCTCACTGCAGCAGAGGAAGTTTCAGAACATAGTGGGAGGAGGAATTGCTCTTACATGGTGTAACAGCCTGCAGCATGGAGGGGCTCTGGTAACACCCCCATTAGCACTTCAGCCCAACATGTTTGCAAGACTGTAGTAAGAAGGAGTTTTGGAAGACCCCCAGCTATCATGTATTTCATTCAACAGATCAAGACCTAGATCTTACCATAATGGACACACCTTGGACAAGTATTTTGACCCTTGGTCTGGGGGCCACAGGTTTTTCAAGTCAGGATTTGGTCAATGTACTTATGTATCACTTGTATGTATGGACAAGCACCTATGATCCTTATGTGATAGGTATACAGTGGGGTTAGTTGGGCTCACCAGTAAAATAATTGTGGGGGCCCAGTTTCTAGGAAATAGATCCATGTAGTCTCTCAACTGGGTTGCCTCCTGCTGGATCTCTGAGGTTCAGTATTGGGTGAGACCTTGGGCCCACCAGAGGATCCTCTGGGACTCCGGTGGTCCAGTCTGACATGATATAATCTATGACTTAACCATTTTGTTTACTGACTAATGAACTATTCAATAAACTTTAGTGATTTTTATGATTTTTATGTTGTGTTTTTTGTGTTTTCTACATGAACGGTTCATAAGCTTTACTGTTTTTAATTCAGTATTGGTTGAGATCTTGGGCCCACCAGAGGATCCTCTGGGACTCCGGTGGTCCAGTCTGGCATGATATAATCTATGACTTTACCATTTTTTTTACTGACTGATGAACTATTCAATTAACTTGATTTTTTATGATTTTTAGGTTGTGTTTTTTGTGTTTTCTACGTGAACGGTTCAAACGTGTTACTATTTTATTCCTAGCCCCCCAAAAATACATTATAAAAACACATTGGATGAATTTTAGTACAAAAACTTTCCTGAATCCTGTGTTCCTTTATCCGTTCTTTTCCGAATCTTAATCCATTTAGCGGCAAGTACTCGACACAGCAGAACCGGAGGCGGTCACAGCTGTATCTGCTTGGATAATCGGCTCATATCCTGGGTAAATCCAACCGGAATGAACACCAATATGTCTCCGCCAGGAGTAGTAGTTTTTCCATAAAAGCGTAACATACGTGTAACGTGTAAAGTGATCTCATAAGATTCCTATCCGGCTATTGTCTCCGCGGAGCATGAATACAGGTAATCTCTGTCTTTGTGTGGGAAGCGGCAGCTGTGAGGAGCGCGGTGCCTGGAGAATAGTCCGCAGCTGCTCCTGTAGCTGGAGGCAGGAGACAATAAGACTGGCTTATCCGGGGATTTACCCGGCACAGGGTGGAACGAGGTGAAATGCCGCTTAAAAAGTGAAGTTTGGGTTTTGTTCAACACAATCCGGAACGAGGCAAACTTTTCTTTCGGCTGCAGTGGCATTTTACGAGGAATTGATAACTCCTAAAATGTCTTTTTTATCTATTAAAAGGGTTTATTGCAAATCTTTACGATAATAAAGGTTACACATCATAGCTAAGATACATTACAAATATTCCAAAGATGACATATCCCAAGCATGTAGCCATAGAACACAAGAGCTTATATCTGAATATGTATAATGGGGCTTATTTACTAAGGGTTGCGGATCTTCTTAAATTTGCTATACATGTCTACCTCCCTTCTAATATCAACTTTCATAATTATGCTAATGAGTTAGAAAGGCTCTAGGGGGCATCACCAGAACCCATACCAGAACCCTTCCTTGCTCCCTCACTACTTTTCCCCTCCCTCTGCCTGCTGTAAACTGTAGCACATGATGTTTCAGCACACATTGGGAAGCAAAAAGTGCTCCCGCACAGTATAACAGCCTGTGAAGCTTTCGTATGGAGGAGCTCTGGTAACACCGCCCAGAACCCTTCTGGCTCAGTAGCATAAAATTAAATTATTAGAAGGAAGGAGGCCATGGATAACAAATTTAAGAAGAATACCACAGTCACGGTGCTTGGATCTATGTTGGTTTATCATTATGGCTTTTGATGGGAGATTTCCTCTAAGGTACAGTTCTTGTTGGTTGTTACTCCTGGGAACCAGACACACCTTAAGCTTTTAGGGCAAACCTGGCAAACACCCTGTAACAAAACTGCATTCATGGACATGTTGTACTATGTAGTTCTATGACCGCAGAATTTACAAGGCTCCCGGGGCCGCAATGCAATTTCTTTATTAGTCAACCCCTTGTTCCCCCTAACCTAATGGGGCAGATTTACTTACCCGGCCCATTCGCGATCCAGCGGCGCGTTCTCTGTGCTGGATTCGGGTCCGGCCGGGATTTATTAAGGTAGTTCCTCCGCCGTCCACCAGGTGGCGCTGCTGCGCTGAAAAACATTGGAACGCTCTGGAGTTCACCGGCTAGGGCTGAGTAAAGGTAAGTGCAAGCTCCGCAACAGATTTTTGTTTTAAATGCGGCGGTCTTTCCGAATCCGTCGGGTTTTCGTTTGGCCACGCCCTCCGATTTCCGTCGAGTGCATGTCAGCGCCGATGTGCCACAATCCGATCATGTGCGCCAAAATCCCAGGGCAATTGAGGGGAAATCGCCGCAAATCGGAAATATTCGGGTAACACGTCGGGAAAACGCGAATCGAGCCCTTAGTAAATGACCCCCATTATGTTCAATTTTTAATATAATACATCATGTAGACTGATCTCTCCATCTCCTTAGACTCTAGGGCCCTGATGCCGCTGTAACCTGTGAACCCCCTGTAGCAACACCCTTGGACATGAGCAATTAGTCCAGGACATTGAGTCTTAAAATATCTGACAGCAAGGAGTAAAGCAAAAAAACTGAAATCCATAAAATGTAACAAAATGTAACAGAAAAGTCATTGTCACAAGATGGATGAATAATACAGGATGATTATGGATACATAGAGGACATAATATACTAATTACATGGTATCCATCGCATTGTACATAAGATTTTATTGTGAAACCTTGTCCTAATACTAAGCAGAACTATAGAGCAGGGGTCAGGAACCTTTTTGGCTGAGAGAGCCATGAAGGCCATATATTTTAAAATGTTATTCCGTAAGAGCCGTACCATATGCACATGCCCCCCAGTAGATAGGTAGTCCCAGTGTCATGGGTGCCCCTGCAATCTACACATCGGATCGCAGCAGCGCCCCTTTCCAAGCTCACTCACCTTTCCACATTCCTGCTTCTGTCCCAGCTGGCCTGCGCGCCGGCACTCGCAGATTTAAAGGGACAGCACACCGCTGATTGGCGCTAACCACTTTCTGGGTTCCTATAAAGACTGGCGGCTCCCAGCATTCCCTGCCAGATCTTAGTGCTTCATGCCTATAAGGAAGCTTTTCACAGTGCTTCCTTCCCAAGTGTTGACCTCCAGTTGTGGCCCCGGACCTGTTCCTGATTCTGCTTCTTCAATGCCAGCCCTGACCTCTTGCTTTGTCCCCGACCTTGCATCATTGACGCCTGCCTTGACCGTCTGCTTGTTCCTGACCACGAGACTTCCTACTGATCCTGTACCTCGACCTTCGCTGCCACCGTGGACAAGTCACTCCTGTGGAACGACCTGGTGGTACCACGCTGCAGCAAGACCAGGGGGTTCACTACTCCAAATCCTGACACCCACCACATGCCTCCCAGTAGATAGGTCATCCAAGCAAAAAAAAAAAGAATATTCACCTACCTGCACTCCCTGCAGCCAGCTCCTCATCGCTCCCACACTCTTCTCTTTGACCCAGGCTTAGACAATGGCGGCGATGTCGCCTGGGTCGTACAAAGGTCGTAGGCAGCGGTAACATCGCTGCCTGTGTCCAGTGATTAGTCTAAGACACACACAGCAGTCATCACTTTGTATTAAAGATCTGTGTGAGAGCCAGATGCAGCCAACAAAAGAGCCATATCTGACTCCCGAGCCATAGGTTCCCTACCCCTGCTATAGAGGATGGAAAGATAAGGAGTTGTTGTTACAATGTTGCCAAAAGTAATTGAAGAAAACCATGTAAATCCATGTATCCTTCCATGTATCCTTCCATGTGTCCTTCCATGTATCCTTCCATGTGCCTTCCATGTGTCCTTCCATGTATCCTTCCATGTGTCCTTCCATGTGTATATACAGATCCCCCAGAAACCACTGTATACAGCTGCCACAGCAATCACTATATACAGCCCCCCCCAAGCAATCACTATATACAGCCCCCCAGGAATCACTATATACAGCCCCCCAGGAATCACTATATACAGCCCCCCGGCAATCACTATATACAGACCCCCAGGAATCACTATATACTGCCTCCCCCTCCCTGTACAATGACCTCTATACAGATAACACTGACCCAACTCTCCATAGACCTCAATGAGTCTACTCCAGTATATGGCTATGTATGTGCATGAGGCAACTGTATAGCAGATCACTAAATATTAAAGCTCAGGCAGTAAATTAATGTTAGTTTTGTTTTTTTTTTAAATGATCAATAGTAATGTTGTGATGCTGGAATTATCTCTTCTAAATCTTTTTCTGTAAACCCATTCGTATCATAATTTCTACTTTCGCCTCCTGTCAAATGTCAAGTTCACATTTTAGTAAAGGTCATTTGACTTTCGATAAGTGCAGAGACTTTTGAGCTATTTTTTGTTGCTTTGTGATTATAGGTCCCCCCGTGGGTTAATATATGTAGATGAGGACAATTGTGATAATTATGTATAGGTTCCATGCATGGGGGGGCGTCAGGTATATGGGAGGGGGACACTTACATTGCAATATTTTCCTTATTCTGCAGCATTTCCAGTCTAAGTGAATATGAACAACCTACTGATGTAGAGATCCCTTAAGGACCAGGCCATTTTTTGTTTTTGCATCTTAATTTTTCACACCCCACCTTCAAAAATCTATAACTTTATAATTTTCAAAATGGCAAAAAAAAGTGCCATTTGCGATTTTGGGTGCTATTTTCCGTTACGGGGTTAAACGCAATGAAAAAAAACATTATTATATTTTGATAGATTGGGCATTTTTGGAAGCGGTGATATCTAATGTGTATAGGATTTTTACTGTTTATTTATATTACTTCTAGAGAAAGGGGGGTGATTAGAATTTTTAGGTTTTAACTTTTTTATTTTTTACTATTTTTCAGACTCCCTGGGGTACTTTAACCCTAGGTTGTCTGATTGACCTTACCATATACTGCCATACTACAGTATGGTGAAGTTGATTCATGCTGTACCCTCTTTTTTTAAAGGTATGGCCTTAGTTTGTTCATTCTGGGGTCTCTATGTCACGATGTGGTGTCACAATTTGCAGCCACTCCCCCCTGACGAGATACTAGATCTTAATGGGCTAAAGGACCTTTCATGATGTCATGACTAATGATCAGTCTCCTCCACAGTTGTGATATCATTAATGGTCCTTTATTCCATTTTGACCTGTCATCCATCAAGGTGGAAGGGTCTTGGATTTTTAAAAGGTCGGAAGGGGAGCAGGGGGGGGGGGTACAGAAAATGGGCCATAAGGTGGGGGGTGTCAAGGAAAGAGGTATAATGTGGGTTGGGGCTACAGAGAAGAAGGACATAACTAAAAGGGTTCATAAGTTGGGGGCTATACAGAGAGGTATATGGTGGGTGAAGGCTATAGAAAGGGGGGCATAAGTTGGAGGACTACTAACTTAAACGGGTGTTCCCGCGCCCGCGGCTCTCATTCACTTCCTATGTAGCCGCGTGCACGGTCGCACGCATGGTGCGCCGAGCGCGTACCTCCCTGCGCCAAAGCAGCTTCGGCCATAAAGTTTAAAAAGTGTTTTAAACCGCGATACTGCTCCGGCACCAGCTCACCCTGAGCTGGTGCTCGGTAGTTCCCCCTTATACCTGCCACTTCAAGTGGTAGGTTTCCTTTAATGTTATTGGTTATATGATAACCAATATACTTTCTGTATTGATTCCTGACTGTTTTCTAGATCTCTGCTTGCTGTCCTGCTATAGAAAGCTTCTTTGTTTACTCTCAGTGGATAGAAATATGACCATAGTCACACAGGTGCACGGCTCGTTATATCGCACAGCTCTGATTACCCTCTATGATACTAAAGAGCCGCGCACCTGTGTGACCATGGTCAGAGGTTTCTATCCACTACGTAGAACTACGCAAACGTAGAAGCTTTCTATAGAAGGACAGCAAGCAGAGAACTAGAATACCATGGAGAATTGATACAGAAAGTATATTGGAAAATTGTATAACTTTTTATCATAAAAACATTAATTTACTGAAATGGGAATAACCCTTTAAGCGCTGGCCAGTATCTGTACAGTTCATGGGAAAATCAAAGTTTGGTAGGGTAGGTATGGTCCATCATTTCTATTGAAGCTCTAACTTGTATAACAATGTATGAATGAGGATGCCAGGACCTTTGTCTCCCAAGGCCAGGTCTCTTCTATTTCCAGCGTGGAGAAGTGATCTGTGCTGTCAGGTCTCGGCTGACTACAATGGTGCACTCAGGCATATGTTCCTTTCTGCGGAGATGACAAGAAGTGGGAGTATAATGGAGGTCGGAACACGGCAGATGTTATAAATGCCCCGATCAATAATTAAAAAGGTTGCAAAGGTAATCCGAGGATAAGCCAGGAATCTAAGGCCTACTCCAGAGGTTCCAGGGGTGTCGAAGTTCATTAAAATTATATTACTTACTTGCAGATTCTCTAAAGTTCTCTAAAGTTGGGTGAAGATGGACAATCTATCGGAATTCATCCCGATAATACGGGGCCATTGATTGGACAATAAGGTGGGTTCTGTGGACTAGTACAAAGTTGCGATACTTTTACATGGTCATGAATCTAAAATATAAGAGACCAATGAAGAAACATAGAAAGGAGCAGCAGTATGCCCATGAGACTACTGCTTTCCACTGCTAGAACAGGTCATTAATATCAGATCAGTGAGGTCCCAATGCTCCAGACCCTTGCCTATAAGAGAATAGGGGCGGCAGTGCATCTCCACTCTCGGATAGTTTGTTCACTTCACCAGAAGCTCAGCTGCAGTTTCTAGAACCAACCACTAGACAGAGAATGGAGCTAGACTTTCATCTGGGTCTTCTGTGTGTTGGAAACAGTTGATCGGTCTCCGGGTCCCCGGAGTGTTGGACACCCACTAATCTGATGACCTATCCAATGGTCAGTATCTTAAAGGTAGTCAACTCCTCTAAGATATCTCAATGGAAGGTATGTATGAAGGCCAAGTTTCTCACTCTGGACTCAATAGTGGGGGGGATTTATCACAGTTTGTACACCCTCTACACCAGTTGGGCAGGGAGGGCAGTGGCGGAACATACAGTGGACTGGCCTGGTGCATGCCTGCCCTGTGCGCCTGTGCACTGCCTATAGCCTGAGCCCGTTCAGGTGTAGACAAGAGCGCAATTCTACGTCAGGTCATACATGGTGCAGAAGTGCCCTGGAAGCGGAAAGTTGCCGCCTGAGGCTGGAGCATCCTGATATATCCAGCGAGTGTCGGGGGCAAGGGCATCATAACACTTAGTACCAGTGTATGATAAATGTGCCCCATAACCTCCTTACCATTGGTTGAGCAGCGTGCACCTACAGTATATTATGGTGGGATACAGACCTCATCAGAAATTAGGTGCACAACCTCCGCATTTCTATGGGCTCATACACACAGCTGTGTAAATGAGTGGACTGCTGAAAACTAAAAAGTCAGAGTAAGTCCCATTTCTGCCGTCTCTGTAACATGGATAGTCTTTTCTACTATCGCTAGAGCGTGACCGTAGAGATGACACACGGGCCATGAACAACTACCCATGGATCCATCGTTTACAGGTGATAAGGCACATGTTTGTGTGCACGTAAGACAACCCTGTATTCACATATGCAAGGGAGTCTCCATCTATAAAACTACACTTTTTTGGTTTAAAAAATTCCAAGCTTCCTTAAAACTTACTTCCTTAATTCCTTACTTAGAAAGTAATCCACAATCCATAGGATAGGAAATAATTTCTTAATCGACGGGGGTCCCATAGCTAGAACCCCACCAATCGTGAGAGTTTGACTCCTCAGCAATTATGAGAAATAGGGTCCTAGGTGGAGGGGCATGGCGCATGCTCTCCACCCATTTGAGAGAAAGGGGCCCCATTTCTCCTAATTGCTGGGGAGTCCTCTTCTCCTGATTGGTGGGGTTCGCCCTGTCAGACCATCACTGATTCAGTTCTGTGGCATCGGCCAAGCTCTGTGTTCGCCAATCTTGCGCCTCTCTCGTAGAGAGTTCGGTCACTCTCATGGTATTGAATGGTGTATGCCACTGGACCCTCTTTCTCCTAATT
Source organism: Engystomops pustulosus (assembly GCA_019512145.1). Classification (NCBI taxonomy): domain Eukaryota; kingdom Metazoa; phylum Chordata; class Amphibia; order Anura; family Leptodactylidae; genus Engystomops; species Engystomops pustulosus. Next base: position 217,799,178 of record CM033643.1, read on the forward strand.
GCTATTGGTGTCCCATTCACATGATCGCTGGAGGTCCCAGCTGTCAGACCCTCACTGATTAGGAAGCTATCCCCTATGCTGTTGATTGCCCATAACTTAATTTAGAAACACCCCTTTAATCCAGTTCATACAAAGTAAAAATGTAGAGGGCTGGTAAATATATAATCCCAGCCTAGGATTCTAGGTGTCCACCCTAGATACACGGGTACGGGCAATTTTGTGCTTATAGATCTTCTCCTAGGATCCTGAAGACGATAGCCGATGTCCTTGGCTTTATCTCCTATGTCCCCTTTTGTCCGGTTATATTAGGACGTGGCGGAGCTTTTGGATTGGTTGACTTGATTTGGAAGGCTACGGTTCAGGCAGAGGCTGTCACTGTGACAGCTCAATGTTTTCTAGTCACGGTAAACACATTACCCTGCGCCTGACTACCGCTATATATTCTGTCATGTTAATTCTCAGCACCAGCACAAAAGAGACCCATTTAGAAAATTGCGGAGGATGCAAAGACCTCACAACGCTGTAGAGCGCTCCATTTATCTGCTGCAAAGCGGAACGGGCAGGTATGAAGGAAATGTGTTTAATCGAGTTATGCCTGACACTGATCTAAGTGCCGGGTCACATTATATGTCTTGTGAGCGGCGAGGATAGACAATCATTAGAGGCAATGGCCTAAAGGCAGAGAGATTCTCCTTCTCCAGGCAAGTTTCAATGGTTAAAACTTGCCGAAGCTACTGGAGACTCAAAATTGTCCAGTTAAGCAAAGTCCCACATAGTAATAAATTATACAAAACGTAGCGTATGTAAGAGATGGTTCCGGAATCTAACCCAGAAAACAGGGATGAGGACAGCCAATGCAGTCATATGAGGATAGAATCATTCAGAATTATCACTTTTACTTTACTTTCTTTGCACAATTAGCAACAATATTAAATTAGAAACTGCAGGAAGCTACTCAAACATATCTATTATATATGTATAATAGATATTGTATATATTGTGTATATTCTATTATACAGCAGTACAACTATCCCTATATTGTTCCTCCCCATCCTTGTAAAGTTTCCCAGTCTATTCATAAAGTTGATTTACCATCTATGAAAATGACCCCATGTGAGTCTGATCATCGTCTTTACTCTGAGCTGTGGCCAGCATATTCATGTCCTTCCTGATCATTCGCTCCTCCAGCTTATTGGGCGGCACGATGGCTGGGTGAGTAGCACTTCTGCCTTGTACCGCTGGGGTCTTGAGTTCAAATCCCACCCAGGTCAACATCTGCAGAGAGATTGTATGTTCTCTCCATGTTTGTGTAAGTTTTCTCAGGGTCCTCTGGTTTCCTCCCTCACTCCAAAAACATACTGTTAGGATGTTTAGATTGAGAGCCCCATTGGGGACAGGGACCAATTTGTCATGCTTTGTGCAGCGCTGCGTAATCTGCAGGCGCTATATAAATAAAGAATTATTATTATTCCCTCCTCCATCAGGAATAAGAGAGATGATGGCTTTGTGACTAACTGTAGGAATTCCTTGACAAAGGGGTAATCGCACACAACCTGCGTCCCTCTCATTTCTGAGGGAGGAGCGAAGGATGTAGCAGAGCCGAGTTCACGTGCCTGAAGAGAAAGCATGGCTGGAGGAAGCTGGAGGTGCGGCTAAGCTGGAAGAATATGAATATTCATGGATAATGAGTCAACTTAACAAACAGACTGTGGAACTTTACAGGCATGGGGCGGAACAATATAGGGATAGTTGTACTTCTGTATAATAGCAGTTTTCAAAGATATGTTTAGTGAAGTGTGGATTAGTTTATCTGATAGGTTGCCTTTAAAGAGGTGCTTTTACAACCTTCGCAAACAAAGATATTTTTCCCATTCGCTAATGTGTTCTTCCAGACTAAGTATGTTGAATAGGATGAAAAAATGGAACAAAAAAAAAACTTGTTCCAGCGTTGGATGCCCAGTTCTGTCTACTACACTTCCTTTCTGGCAGGCTCCCCCTGTTTAGCCCTCTGTACAAGTAGCACTGATTGGCTGATAAGAGGGCGTATTTTATCAGGAAATAGGCGTGGATACAGACGTGACACTGGACAAAATTAAGGCTGGCTTAACATAAATCTATAGATACGCCAAATTTATCATCCAGCATCTGGAGAAAAATGTGATCCGAATTAACGCTAGTAATCGATATCAGTAAATCTGCCCCATGTCTTGATCATAAACTTTTATAACTGCCAACTTTCTGGTAAGCTCCCGAAAAAAAAGGGGAGACCTCAAAGAGTCCAGGAAAACACCGGGAAGGGAGGGCAAATCGTTTGTGCCTCTCCAAGCTCTCTGTCACATGACATAGACATGTCATTGATTGCATCATAAAAAGAGGCGGGGCAACCAGATAAATGGGGGAGTGGCACAACTAAGAGGCGGGGTTCCTCCTAAGGGGGTGTGGTGAGTTCCAACATTTTGGAGGCCATGATTCCAGACACCTATATTGGCACGTATGATATATTTCTGAATGCTAGACAGTCCTGCCCTTCAAGGTTTCTACAGTAAAATCCTATAACATTATATGGCATAATAATACGCTATTAAAAATTACGAGGCGCACAAGGAAAGTATCAGTTGATGTAATTATGGCTCTGGATTCCGCATTATAGTGATGAATATGAGTCAGCCACATTCTTCTGTCTGTACACAATCCTCCATTCATCACCTGCCTTCGATCTGGAGGGAAATGATCTCTTACATTAAATAGTGAAGGATTAAAGGCCGGCACATTGTTCGTTAGAGCCTCGTTATTGACCGCGCCGCTTTCTGGGATGTCTAATTTATTACTGATTGTCTGTAAAGACAATACTCTGCCAATAATTGAATAGAATAAAAAATGGCGCACTGATAAAATGTTAAATAAATCTGTCCCTCCCTGATCAAAAGAGGTGGAAAAAATGCCATATAATCTCACTCATCCCCATATTTGGATGGCTACCTATAACGACAAGGCTTACTTTGTTGGCCTTATCTCCTAAATGTGAGTCTACCAGCAGTTGTGAGCTTTAAAAGTTGCAAACAGTGTTAGGTATTGTCCCTGAAAAGATGTATAATTATACCTTTGAGTATATTGTTAGTAGCAGCAGGACTGTGAAATGTGGATTTGTATTACAGGATTGCAGCTGGATATAGCTATCTTATTAATTCCCTACATTCATTCTCTTCTTCTAAAATACTACAGTTACTTTGAGTAGTAAGAACTAAGAATACAGTAGAGTGAAAACTCCCCCAAGTCCAGCTACAATCCTGTAATATCAAACCATTTTTCCAGTCCTGCTGCTAACAACATGCACAAAGGTGAGATTACATACCTCTCCAGGGACAGTACCTAACAGTGGCTGCATTTTTGCATGGTAAAAAAATTAAGAGATTGCTCGGGTCCCAGAGATCAGTCCTCAAAAGTGTCTTCAAGATACCAAATTAGATTTGGAGGGAACCTGTCACCATATTTAATTCCATTGAACTAGCAGCCCCCTTAAGTAGGGGACGAAATGTTCTTTCTAGAATTCCCTCTGTTTTGTGAGATCTCAACAATTTACCTATAAAAATCCTCCCCCCCCCCCAAAGTCTTGTGACAATTAGACTTTTTTTGCATGAGATGAGTCAATTCTAGAGGCGGCAGGTCAGAATGTCACTTTAGATATCATTATCATTGATTCTATACAACCTAGTAACCTGCTATAAGACTCTCATCTTTCAGATCACATTGGGCTTGTGGTTCCGGGAGCTACAGAACCGGAGATACAGAGAGTTAAAGTCATAGCTGCAGATAAAGATCCAGATCCCAGCTATTTCTTTAACTACCTGTATCTGCGGTTCTGTAGCTTGAAGATATGATCTGAAAGATGAGACTCTTACCTTTAATATGATACCACCAACGTGTTTCTAGGTACTATAGAACCCAAGATGAAACTTCCCTTGCAGCATCTAAACTTGACACCTCTCAAGCAAATATGACTCTTCTCTGCTCATTGTCAAATAACTTTGGAATGGGTTTTTTTTTATATGTAAACACATGAGATTTCCCAAAAAAGAAGAAATTCTAGAAAGTACATTTTATCCCCTACCTGATTGGGCTGCTACTTTAATGGGGTAAAATCTAGTGAAATAGTCCCTTTAAATGGAACATGTCAGGGTAGACTTGAGAACTATTCTGCCCACATGTCCTTATAGATTGGTGATTTAGTATTACAAATCACCAAACATTGATACTTACCAAATTTCTCATTGCCGCAAGTAAAGCTGGCATAGTACACGGGGTGTGCGTGATGGAGCCGCTCCCAGATTATTCAAATTTTAGTCCGATGTTCCTCAAATCTAGATAAGTACAGTACAGTATAAGTTCTATAAGTCCCCTACGTAAGAACACCCGACTTACAGACAATCCCTAGTTACAAAACGGACCTCTGGATATTGGTAATTACTGTACTTTAGTCCTAGGTTACAATAATCAGCTGTAATAGTTATCACAGGTGTCTGTAATGAAGCTTTATTGTTACTCCTGGTTCTTATGACAATCCAACATTTTTAAAATCCAATTGTCACAGAGATCAAAAAAGTTCTGGCTGGGATTACAATGATAAAATATACAGTTCCGACTTACATACAAATTCAACTTAAGAACAAACCTACAGAACCTACCATGTACGTAACCCGGGGACCGCCTGTATATGTGTTTTTTTTAATTGAAAACATGGAGGTCTCAAATACAGGGCGATTTGGGACCCAAAAGCACAGGTCCATATGGACCTGTAGTTGGTTTCGGGTCCCAAATTGACTTGACAGGTTCTGTTTAAAGGGGTTTTCCTGGAAAACAAGTTAGGCCCTATCAACAGGATAGGGCCTAACTTGCTGACTGGTGGGGGTCTCAGTGATAAGACTCCCACAGATCACGAGATCGTGGAGGGGGCCCGATGGGGTCCGCTTGGAAAACTCTGTCAGCTCCATAGAAAATGGAGCAGAACGGACATGCAAGGCTTTCTGATCTGCTCAACTATAGGAGCGACAAGGGATCTGACGGAGGACAACATCGGACCCCCCGTTCTTGTGATCTGTGGGGGTCTCATTACTATTACTACTGTACAGTTAGGCCCTATCCACAGGACTTGTTTGCTGGTAAGTTTTAGCAGAGCCAGGGGGCAATCGATTCCTCATTTGGAGTGGAGCTATGACGGCGTATCCCCCAGATAAAACTTTATTTGGGACCCCCAAAATACCAAATCCGCCCTTCTCATCTTCATTGCCTGCACATATGTCCGCCCCGGCCTACAGTACAATGGAGATGATGTGTATGTAATCCGCAGAGGCCCTGGGAGCTGCTGCTATTCCTCGCACACTCCAGCACTGCCCGATAATATATTCCTCCTCAGCTTCTGCTCACATTCCCGCAGACGTCCACTTCTGATTTATTTATGTCATTTTTTCGGAGAGAGAAACCTGCCATAAGACAAGTCCCAGATGCCACAACCCCAACTCGCCCGAATACTGAGGGGGCAAGTGCCATTTCAAGAGAAGCCCACGGGACGGCATTAAGGGAGGGCGAGCGGAGGAAGGAGCAGCTCATAGACATCACAGCAGAATGAGAGCGCGGGGTGAGCGTTGTCAGGGAGAGTCTATGGAGAGTATGCACAGCGCCGAAAAACAGCCAAACAATGTCAGCCTGTTGTCAAAACAAAATGTCAGCTCAGGTGCGGAGCAGACAGCGGCGGGATGAGGAAGACGTTCAGCCGGAGGAATTCTGCTCTGCAGAGACATCCAGGGAGGAGACGTCAGGCCGAGCACATCCATAGACGTCAGCGCACGCTGCACCGCAGATCTCACTGGATACAAGGTTATAAAACCTTCTTCTCACCACCATATAATGGGCCGCCGCTCCTGGCCCGTGTGATTATAAACAGAGATTTATTAGAGATGCCACAAGTCGTCCATCGTATGTCCAGAAAATATGGGAAAAAAAATCTGTGAAGGGTCCCAAAAGACTGAAGTTGATGAATTAGTGTAAAGTATTAAATTACACTTTTTTTTATTTGTTGCAGATATTTACCCAAAGCAACAAAAAAGTACAAAATGATTAATAAAAAAATCAACCAGCCACATGTCCTTATACTACTCTATTAATAATAATAATTCTTTATTTATATAGCACCTACAGATTACGTAGCGCTGCACAGAGTTTGCCAAATTGGTCCCTATCCCCAATGGGGCTCACAATCTAATCCACCAACCAGTATGTTTTGGAGTGTGGGAGGAAACGGGAGGACCAGGAGGAAACCCATTCAAACACGGAGAGAACATACAAACTTTTTGACTCTATTCACTTACTATTGTGTTAAGTGTGTTGCCGAGGAGTCTGGGAATCAGCTTTGATAGATAAAAAGTTGTCAAACTCCTCAAGGAGCGACAGATGGGACCGACCCCTTTAAATCTTAAATTATAGGGGTTGGCCACTTTCCAATAAACCTCTTCCATTAGACATGTCTCTGCATGTACATGTACCTTTACCTTTGTCTCCTCATGGCGTCACCCACTGTATCTCTCTCACTGAGCCATCCTGCATATGATCATGTGCAGTCCATGGAAAATGGGCTGAATGTCGGCCCGGCCCACAGACTGCTACTGTACAGAGGCTGGAAGCTATTGCATTGTGCCAAATATGATGCAAGGAGTTCAATGTCTGCTAGCCCCGACTGCAGAGCCGGCACCGTAACAGTTAATAGAGTGTCGGCTAAGAAGTTGGGCTAGCAGACAAGAAGTCCTTGCATCATATTTTGACACATTGCAAGGACTTCCGTACTCTGCATAGTGGGCAGTCTGTTGGGCCGGGCCAACATACGGCCTTTTTTTTTCACGGACTACACACAATTGTGTGTTGGAGGGCTGATAGAGACAGGAAGAGGGCAGGGGAAGGGAGCAGGATGAGCTGCTACAGCTCCTCCTATTCATCAGAGCTCACACGTGTAAACAAAGAATCCCAGAGAGTCTGCAGACAGCACAGAGGTAAGTAGCAGGACTGCTGAATCACTTGATGAATATTCAGTGATTATTATTAAGGCAGTAAGGACACATGGTCAATTTATGTAAAAGAGTGACCAACCATTGCACCCTTTAATATTGCCCCAAAAACAGAATTGCAACTTTTAGGCAAATCCGTATTTCCTCTTTGTGATCTAGTTTTTGGGACACACCAGGAAAATTCTATGGGCTTCATAAAGGGGCTCTTTCATATAAATGTGTACTGTACAATAATACAATGTTATGCCATACAAATTTTCCCTAATAAGATCATCTGATTGTGAAGAGTCAAAGGGTTTAGCTGATGATCAAGACAACATCCTATTTAAAGGATGTTGCCCCTTTGGAAAGACCTTTGGGTCATATATTCATGATATATTTTTGATATACTACACTATAGTGGGTGATAGACATCTGCAAAATCTTCAAGATTCGCTTTACTGAAGCTTCACCACATTTTTCATAAGATCTGATCAGACGAATGTATTTGGTATGAACCAATGTTATTTCAATTGTCCTGGAAATGTATCTTTTGTACAAAATTTCCAGTTTTCGCTAAAACGATCATAACGAAAGCCTAACGGTAACAAATATTGTTAAAACAGACAATAACGAAAAACCATCAAAAGTCCACTGGACACTTTGGGGCAGATTTACTTACCCGGTCCATTTGCGATCCAGCGGCGCGTTCTCTGCGGAGGATTCGGATTCTGCCGGGATTCACTAAGCCAGTTCCTCCGACGTCCACCAGGTGTCGCTGCTGCGCTGAAGTTCATCAGAGTGCACTGAAGTTCACCGTCCTACCCTGGGTGCAGGTAAGCGCGTGTCAAGCGCCACTTTTTTTTTTTTTTTAATGCGGCGGTTTTTCCGAATCCATCTGGTTTTCGTACGGCCACGCCCATGATTTCCGTCACGTGCATGCCGGCGCCGTTGCTCCACAATCCGATCATGTGCGCCAAAATCCTGGGGCAATTCAGGGAAAATCGACGCAAATCGGAAATTTTTAGATAACCCGTCGGAAAAAACGCGATTCGGGCCCTTAGTAAATGACCCCCTTTAACTGATCCATTAGACTTGCATTATTATGGATAAGATTTGTCTGAAAATATTCGGATTCCACTTGGTGCCTGAAAATTACCACATTCGTCCTGTGCTTATGAATTGATGAATAGATCCGCACATCTCCAGTGGGTGTAGTTTAAATGTTCCGCTTTGGTCATTCCTGTTGGATGTTTCCCAATCACGGTTATATTACTTTTGGGAGCAGATGTTCGGAGACGTTGCATGTCGGTTTTAGATTTCATTCCAGATCCGCTTGTCTGACATACACGTTATTAACGTGTCACGCAGCTGGATCATTACCTTCTTTAGATGTTGTTCAAAAATATTCTTGGAAACGAACCTCGAATTGGGCACAATGTAATTATGTCCGCTTTATTTTTCGATTGCATGCCAGCGCCGATGCGCCACAATCCGATCGCATGCGCCAAAATCCCGGGGCAATTCAGGTACAATCGGCGCAAATCGGAAACATTCGGGTAACACGTCGGGAAAACGCAAATCGGGCCCTTAGTAAATGACCCCCAATGTACTTACATGCACCAGGAAGAAGAAGGTGAACTCCGAGGACCTGAGCAGGGAAGTGACACATGCCGGATATCGGGCGCACGATCTTAGTGAATTGCGGCACAGTGCATTATACACGGACAATGCACTTTCTGTGAACTCCTGCGGACGGGCACGTGAATGAGCCCAATTGAGTAGCGCCTAGATTTTTCCTACTGCTCTTTACTAGACATCATCCATTCTGGAGAACCCCCCCCCCCCCCCCCCCATGGATACTTTTTTTAAACAAGACCTTGTGGAGGAGATTTATAACGGAGGAATGAATGTTGCTCTAGAGTTTGCTTGCCAAAATGTGTGCCAAATTTATCCAATGTAAACCTTTGTTTGATAAATTTGGTAAATCCTGAAGTCTGATCCTTCTATTCTGAGAAGTCACTCCACTTTCTATATCAACCCCTCTGCTGCACAAAGATCATAACAATTTTTGTGGCATTTATATGTTACATATGATTGTAACTTCGCAGGTGCCATTACCAAAGTTTTAAGCAGTTGTTGTGAGTCTAGTACATTGAGTACTGAGCCATTAAGTCTTGTACAGATTACTATATGAGCTTCACATATGGATCTCCAGCATGGACATATACTGGTGCACAGTATCGGACTGGCCCACCAGATGACCCAAGGATCCTACGGTGGGCCTGTCTCTCATACTAGAGATACAGCATAAGACAAACTAATTTGGAGGCTAGAAGAGTCTTTTTCATGGAGGATGATGAAGAATGGACCCCAGAATAATTTAGACCAGTGGGCCCATGGATCCCCAAACTGATGGTGCACATCTATTGCAAGTGGAAGAAGGTTTTAAAATAAAAATAACTCTGTCATACAGCAATTGACTAAAATGAGCTTACAGCTGCCCAAATAATATCATAGTTTCATGTGGTGGCTAAATCCCACTTCCATACAAGGCTACACTACCAACTTACAGTGGAGAAATAATACATTATACAGAGCCACAATAGCATCACCATACAATACCGCTATACACTGGAGCATATTTAGTAGGGCCCAACACCCAACAATAGAGTTAGAAGTTATCTAATCATAACAACATATAATATCATATATAATATCCATGTTATGTACATAATATACACAGAATATCCTAATTATACTGTAATACAAACAACATTGAGATGGTTTGTGTAATGCAGACACTGGACTTGGGGACAGCAGGTAGGACAGTGAACCCTAAATCTCTAGACCAGTGATTTTCAACCTGTGTGCTGCGGTACACTAGTGTGCCGCGACACATGGTTGAGTGTGCCGCGGGGAAAGATCCCCGAACTATGGTGCCCCCAGGGCCAGCGCCAGCACCCGGCAAACCCGGGCAAGTGCTGCTGGGAGGGCCCACTCGTGGCCAGATCTCATTCCCCTGCAGCCGGCCCGTGCCGGGTGCTGGCACCGGAAATCGGCGCTCCGCTTGCCGAAAGACGCTGCGTGGTGTAACCCCCATCCCCAGCAGCCTGGCTGTGCCGGGTGCTAGCGCCGTAAAGTGGCGCGCGGTATGCTGCAGGATGCTGCGTGTGAAGCGTTGTGCGTCTGCTGGCAGGGGGAGGAAGACGACGAATTGGAAGCTCCGGATCTGAGTAGAAGACTTAGGTGAGTACTATTCTTTTATTTTAAATGTCACATTTACTAGTCCATGGGGATGAGAAGGAGCTGTATATAATGAATGGGAGGGCATGAGGAGGGGGCCACATATAATGAACAGGGGGAGGTGTTTGAGGAGGTGGCCACATATAATGAATGGGGGGGGCCTGAGGAGCGGGCCACATATAATGAATGGGGGGGGCTATGAGGAGGGGACTGTATATAATGAATGGGGGGCATGAGGAGGGGGCTGTATATAATGAATGGGGGATGAAGAGAGGACTGTATATAATGAATGGGGGGCGCATGCAGGGGGCTCCATGTAATGTTTGGGAGAAAAGGAGGGGGCTGCATATAATGGGCGATGATGGGGATGCATATAATCCATGTGGGGCTGCATATAATTAAACTATGGGTGGTGAGAGGGGCCTGGGCTGTATATAATTAATTTATGAGGGTGAAGAGGCTTTATAAAATGAATCCATGCCGCTACGCCAGTTTACTGCAAAGGGGCCCACTGAGGCTTTGTCGCCCAAGGGCCCACTGAAACCTGGAGCCGGCCCTGGGTGCCCCTGTGTAGCTGTGCCTCCGCACCCCCATGTTTCGGCCTGGGGCCTGTACAAGTCCCGCGTCGGCAATCCGCCCACCTTCTGTAGCTCCTGCATCGCGCGGCCCATGTCACGTGACTGACACGACCTGACGTCAGGTCGCGTAAGTCACGTGACCAGAGTCGCGCGGTCCAACCTGGAGGAGCCGAGCCGCCATTAGGAGTGAAGGTACGCGGAAGACGACATCACCGGAGGGTAAGTATATAAGGTTATTATTTGTATAGGGAAGGCAGCTAGGGGCTTTTTATCAGGAAAGGTAGGCCCTAGGGGCTTTTTATTAGTAAAGGGAGGCCGCTAGGGGCTTTTTATCAGGAAAGAGAGGCCGCTAGGGGCTTTTTATTAGTAAAGGGAGGCCGCTAGGACTTTTACATAGTAAAGGGAGGCCGCCTAGGGGCATGACTTTTATTAGTAAAGGGAGGCCTAGGGCTTTTATTAGTAAAAGGGAGGCCGCTAGGGGCTTTTATTAGTAAAGAGAGGCCCTAGGGGCTTTTACATAGTAAGGGGGCCGCTAGGGACTTTATTAGTAAAGGAGGAGGCAGCTAGGGCTTTTCAGGAAAGAGAGGCCGCAAGGGTCCTTGTTATCAGGGAAAAAGGAGGACGCTAGGGGCTTCTTGATTGTGAAAAGGGGGCGACTAGGGGCTTTTTATTAGTAAAGGGAGGCCGCTAGGGGCTTTTTATTAGTAAAGAGAGGCCCTAGGGGCTTTTTACTAGTAAAGGGAGGCCGCTAGGGGCTTTTTATTAGTAAAGGGAGGCAGCTAGGGGCTTTTTATCAGGAAAGGGAAGATATCCCTTTCGTGTTCATCAAAACAGGCCCAGGTTTCACACTGAGTGAGTAAAATAAATTTAGAATCTATATTATTAACTATATGTATAATATGACTGTTTTAGTGTCATTTTGTGCTATTTTGGTTGGTGGTGTGCCCCAGGATTTTCTAAGTAGAAAAAGTGTGCCGCGGCTCAAAAAAGGTTGAAAATCACTGCTCTAGACCCCCAACAGTCCTGCCTGCTTGCCTCTGTGTAACCTAGGCGATACAGGACAACCACAAATTTGGTCCCTTCCTGCACCAAAGTGTGGACAGGTAACAAGCCAGAGGAGCAAATAACACAAGGGGAGGTCGATAACTGGGATCACAACAGAGATGGCTAATCAGGCACAAAATCACAGATGCAAAGAATAGTCAGGTACATGAGCCAAATATCAGAAACCAGAAATACAGAATTAACGAAAACAACAGTATGGATGATAGAGCTACCAAAGAACCTCTTCCACCAGCAAAGAGGATAGTGGACAAGGGGTATTTATGGGACAAGCTCCAGGTGAGCGGGGAAGAGCTCTGAAAGTGTGAGTACAGGATACAGAGAGCCCTAATACTGGTGCAGATTATACAGCAAAATGATGTAAAACCTGAAGAATCAGTACTATACACCCCAGGGCGTAATTACCCAGTTCTAATTATACCCTAGATACGTTTATCCCCCATAATAAGGTCCAGACTGAACGCTTTTCTTCCTCTGTGTATCACCAACACCTGTATCCTCTTCATTAATGCTGTCAATTTATTGTAACTTTTAATGTTGGTATTAATAAAGATTTAGATATTTTTTAACCAATTCAGTTGTCGTGCTCCTTCCTCTCCTGAGGGGTACATTCGGTCTCGTCGTGGAGAATACTACAATATGCTACAGCTCCCCCGCTCAGTATTGTCATGCCATATGTCAAAAACATATGGTTACATGGTAGCCATATTCCTTTTACTACAGTATTTTTCGGACCATAAGGCGCACCTGAGTATAAGGCGCACCATCAATAAATGCCTGCTAAAATGTCTAGGTTCATATATAAGGCGCACCGGATTGTAAGGTGCACCTGATTGTAAGGATGAATGACCAGCAGGTGGCAGACCTGTGCACAGTTCAAGGCGCATGTGTCTGTAAGGCGCACTGGACTATAAGGCGCACCTTTGATTTCTGAGAAAATCAAAGGATTTTTAGTGCGCCTTATAGTCCGAAAAATACGGTAATACAAACCTGGAAATCTTTGGCCCTAATGCTAAATTATGCAGTATACCGGTGTGTTTGGCCCTTCTACCGCTACCGGTCACCAATAATGGCTTCACCTCCACAGTGTACAACAGGTACTATTATAATAATCATTGCACAGCCACTTCCTCCGGGTCCTCCGGTTTCCTCCCACACTCCAAAACATACTGGTAGGTTGATTAGATTGTGAGCTCCATTGGGGACAGGGACTGATTTGGCAAATTCTGTGTATGCGCTATAGAAATAAATAATTATTATTATTACCACATTAGGTAAACAAAGTGTTAAAGTTCATCTTGTATGTGAAATCACTTTACTGCATTACCGTCCCCGTTGTCATATTACGCAGCACCGGGAGCATCGGATCCTCATTCCTACATATTTGTCTTGCTGTAACGGAGTCCACTAGAGTCTAATATAAAATATGACAAACTTAGTTGCAATCATTTATGATGCAGGGGAAGAAATTTCTGGGTGAATGTGATGAGACTGTGAAGTGGAACGGCCTGCGCGCGCCTATTAATCTGTCACTGTGTTTTACGGTACAAACAATGGCTCTTTCTGGAGGCGGAAGTATAACCGCCACTCACTTAGCTGTTGTGTATATACCGTACCCGCTGATAGTACATTGCTCTAATGAGCTGCACAGCGCAGCATCCCTGTATAATGTACACATATAGCTACACACAGCTATATATAAGTCAAAAAAGTCATAGCGCCTCATGGCATACATGGGAATAGGCACTACCCACTGTTTCTTCACACCATTACCAGGATGATTTCCTTCTCCCCCTTCTGCTAATATCTTACTCATTTTTCCTTAATTAATCTTGGTCTTCCAAGAAAGACTGCTTAGTCTATGAAGAGGGCAGGAGTGAGTAGGAGGTGAGAGTCACAGGTACTTTTGAGACTGCTGCAGCTAATAGTAAGTTTCTATCTCACCACACGTGCTTTAGTAAATCAGTACAGGTCATCCTATATGATCTTGCTGAGATTTCTGAGTGATAGATGAGAGACACGGGCACAAATAGAGGCTGCTGCAGCTAATAGTAAGTTTCCATCTAACCCCAACATGCTTTAGTAACATCGGTACAGGTCAGTGCATCTCTATAATATCCTATTTGATCTTGCTGAAATTTCTAAGTGATAGAGGAGAGACACGGGCACAAATAGAGGCTGCTGCAGCTAATAGTAAGTTTCTATCTCACCCTAAATGCTTTAGTAACATCGGTACAGGTCAGTGCAGTCTTCTAAGTGATAGGGAAGGCATCAAGGCACAACCAGAGCCTGCTTCAGCTAATAGTAGGTTTTTATCTCACTCCACATGCTTTAGTAAACTATAACAAGTCACTACATCTCTATAATATCCTATATGATCTTGCTGAGGTTTCTGAGTGATAGAGGACAGTCACGGGCACATTTAGAGGCTGCTGCAGCTAATTGTATGTTTCTATCTCACCCCAAATTCTTTATTAAAATCAGTACAGGTCAATACTACATCTCTATAATATTCTATATTATTCTGCTGAGTCTTCTGAGTGATAGGGGAGACATCAATGCACAGCCGGAGCCTGCTGCAGCTAATAGTAAGTTTCTATCTCAGTCCACAAGCTTTAGTAAATCATTACATGTCAGTATATCTCTATAATATTCTATATGACCCTGCTGAGTCTTGTGAATGATAGTGGAGGGATTGAGGAACTGTCAGAGCCTTCTGCAGCTAACAGTAAGTTTCTATATAACCCAATTTGCTTTAGTAACATCAGTTAAGGTTAGTACATCTCTATATATTCCTACACGATCCTAATGAGGCTTCTGAGTGATAGTGAAGAAACACAAGTAGAGACAGAGGCTGCTACTGTTAATAGTAAGTTTCTTTCTCACCCCAAGTGCTTTAATGACATATCCTATATGAACCTGCTATTGTTTTCATGTGAGGCAGATGTTTATGGAGCAGATTTTCCTCTAATTGTTGCAATTTCAGGAGGATCAGGACATGGTTTAGCCAACAACGTGACACTATTTTGAGGGAATATTATCAATCTGTATAGTACATTCACATATGCACTTTCACTTTCATCCTAAATGATGCTGATATCATTTGTTTCCAAATTATATCATATTTTTCTCTGAATGTATAGTTATTCCTCACAGTACTGTCGTCTCTCTGCCCTTCCGGAGGTCTGACCCCTTGTAAGTATTGTGTCACGTCTATGGGGTATAGTGATGTCATGAACACAGCTAAGCAGTTATGTACATCTATCCTAAATCACAGCGACAAGTGCAGTCCTCTCCATGGGATGAGCAGAAGAAGAGAACTGGACCTGTATTGGAAGTGACACATGTAATCTGCTTGTAGTCAAGACTTCATTATAATAAGAGACCTCTAACACCTGTGCCATATTGTGGAATTAGGAAAACCATCTGATGAGACGTCTTCTTATCACCTGCCCCATCACAGGCCCGGATAACAACGAAATCTGGAGCCTCATTCAACCATTTCAATGTGACGATGTCTCCGGCGGACCAAGCAAGGATTATGAGAAATATCGACTTCTAGCTCAGCCCTCGCCTGGTGTACTATATCTATACTCTTTATTTGGCTTATTAATCATAATTTAAGGCAAAGGTATGAGAAAACATGGGGAATATTTAAAAACAAGCCAGAAAGAATTTGATCCAATTTTCAGTTTTACAGCTAAAAATTACCATTCTTCCATAAACTATGGGGCAGATTTACTTACCCGGTCCATTCGCGATCCAGCGGCGCATTCTCTGCGGAGGATTCGGGTTCTGCCGGGATTCACTAAGATAGTTCCTCCGACGTCCACCAGGTGTCGCTGCTGCGCTGAAGTTCATCGGAGTGCACTGAAGTTCATCGGAGTGCACTGAAGTTCACCTTCCTATCGTGGGTGCAGGTAAGCGCGTGTCAAGCGCCTCTTTTTTTAAAAAAAAATGCGGCGGTTTTTCCGAATCCGTCGAGTTTTCGTAGGGCCACGCCCCCGATTTCCGTCGCGTGCATGCCGGCGCCGATGCGCCACAATCTGATCGCGTGCGCCAAAATCCCGGGGCAACTCAGGGAAAATCGGCGCAAATCGGAAATTTTCGGATGACCCGTCAGAAAAACGCGATTCGGCCTTTAGTAAATTACCCCCTATGTGTTAGGGGTAAATACTCAACGTAGCTGATGCCCTCTGTTCTACTCCCAGTTTACTCTTTGAGTATTAGTATGTGTCCCACCTGGGGGTGCCCACACCAAACTCAACAATTGGAGTGCCAAATCCCCATTCAGCTATAAAAGGTTGATGATGGCCAACGCTCCCATCCAATTCTGTGGGAGCCAAACAAGTTAAGATGTCTCTAATTTGGCCATTGATGGCACTTTCCAAACTAATGGTACATGCAGATGGTCCTGTGCTCGCCCCGGACCATATCACAGAGTCGGGAGGATGAGGGGGGGGGGTGAGTGCTCTTCAAACCTCCTCCCTCTATAGGCAGATGAGTGATCGCACAACTTGGTCACAGCGCCGTGACACATCATGTGCTCCTGCCCCGTGACCGGAAGCCACAGACTTCTATTGTGGCCACAATTGATGCAGCCAGTTCACGGCCACATTTCCAGCCATCTGAGTGCACCTTTAAGTGTCATAAAATACTTATATATAAGAGGGGATCTGTTAAGCAGCGTAGGCCCTGAACTCACCTGCATCCCCAATTCCCTACCTAATAGCCTAGCAAACCCTAGCGGTTAGGGACCACTGGTCAACAATCCCTACTCTCAATTTGGGCTTAGAACAGAAATAAAATGAACAGATGAGTCACATTTCATAGTAAGTGAGACAGATAAATAGATAGATACAAGAGATTTAGGGTACAAGTTAAGAAAGGGGTTTAGGCTAGATACAAGTTTAAGTATAGGTTCAGGGTTCATGATCAGGTTGGGGTTAGGGGTTTTGGATCAGGCAGGATTCAAGCTCAGGTTAAAGGATCCAGATCAGGCAGGGCTCAGGTACAGGTTTGAGGTCCAGCAAAACACAAACTGTAAAGTAGTACTAACCATATGCTGAACATCCAAGGATAAGTAACCTATGGCATACATATATCCTGTATATACATGAAGATATACATGGATAGTAAATTGATCAAGAACCACACACAAATATTTTGAGGAGCAGGTATCTTCTATTGGTTCTGATTCTTCACAAATCCATAGAATGGGGAGGTTAAAATCTACACGTCTGATATTTATCCAGCCAAACATTCGCGTTGTTTGCAGCTTGGGAAAAAAGAATCCATCAGCATCTCGGAAGAATTGAATCTCATTACTCCAGATTTCACCAATTAAAAATGCATGTGTCCTAATAAAGGCGCTGCTAGATTTATGGAGAGGCTTCCTGTCGAATGCAAAACTTTACAAGCTCATGAAAGGGAACCTGAGCATCTACTGTATAGGATTGATCCTTAGTGGCAGGGACATATTTGCCTGGATTGGACTACTACTCATAGTTACTCTACAATATCTTCACCAGTAGACCTTTAGATATTCTTGTAGGTCCATGTCTTCTCCAGTGAGGACCAGTGGCAGGGACATATTTGCCTGGATTGAACTACTACTCATAGGTAGTCTACAATATCTTCTCCAGTAGACCTTTAGATATTCTTGTAGGTCCACGTCGACTCCAGTGAGGACCAGGGTTTGTAAGTAAAGCATCTGGGACACTCACAAAACTCCTACACCAGGTGAACCTTCTCAGACCAACCCATCAGGGGTCACATCTTCCAGATTCAAAAACCTTCAACAGCCTGTACCAATTACACATCATATATCGTACATAAAGTAGAACCCAATTGTAACTTCTTCTTACAAATGGGCCCATACATGGGCTATCCAAACACTCTCATATCTTAACTGCTTGTCCATCAAGTCCTTGTCCAAGAATGATGGGATAGAGCATGTACATTTTCTGCACTATGTCTAGTGTGCACCAACTCCAACATCTCCCCTAATAAACCCAAAGCAACTGTGTACAGAACCCAATAAACTAGGTTCAATCCTATAAAGCAGTGGTGGCGAACCAAGGCACGGGTGCCAGGGGTGGCACTCAGAGCCCTCTCTGTGGGCACCCAGGCCATCACCCAGCACAAAGGTCACCATTCACGACTCAAGACCTCCTCCTGCTGTCAAAGGAATCCCAAGACTTGCCACACTCGGCGCCGTTTTAAAGTGACTTGAAGTGCAGGAGGACCAAGGAGGTGCGACAGAGCTGTATTAACATTGTAGTCCCTTCTCCAGACCTGTGATTCATCCTGTTAAGGGAACCTTAGAGGGAAACTACAATAATAATCTGAATTTCTCCTTCTTTCTACTGTAATGGGGTCCTCAGGATGCCAATATGTTTGAAACCTGTGAGTTAATTTAAAGTGGCATTCGGCACTTTGTGAAAAATATGTGGCTTTTTGTTGTAGTTTCGGCACTCACTCCCTAAAAGGTTCGCCATCACTGCTATAAAGCATCAGTATTTTGTAGTCTTGGCTTATATGTCCTACCCTACTTCTACATCTTTAAGAAAGTTGAATCAACAAGACAAAGGGGCAGATTTACTTACCCGGCCCATTCGCGATCCAGCGGCGCGTTCTCTGCGGTGGATTCGGGTCCTCCGGTGATCCACTAAGGTAGTTCCTCCGAAGTCCAACAGGTGGCGCTGCTGCGCTGAAGTTTCCCGAGGTCCGCAGGAATGCACTGAACTTCACGATTCTATACTTGGTGAAGGTAAGCGCGAGTCCCGCGACACTTTTTTTTTTTAAATTCGGCGTTTTTTCCGAATCCGTCGGGTTTTCGTTCGGCCACGCCCCATGATTTCTGTCGCGTGCATGCCGGCGCTGATGCGCCACAATCCGATCGCGTGCGCCAAAATCCCCGGGCAATACAGGGAAAATCGGCGCAAATCGGAAATATTCGGGTAACATGTCGGGAAAATGCGAATCGGGCCCTTAGTAAATGACCCCCATTATGTCTACCTTCCAAGCTGAGACTGGCCCACCAGAGAACCAGAGGATCCTAGGGCCTAGGCTCTACCGCAATGATGGTCAAGCAGAAGACAACCCAACCTGAAGATTAGTAAGTTTAATTTGTATGGGGTGATGAATGCTGGGCCCGACTAAAACGTTATCTGGTGGGCCTAAGTAGACCCAGTCTGACACTGTAATCCATCTTCAAAATAATGACTGCCTCTATCAGCTGAATAGAATGACGACGCCTTCTACGTTTTAACAAATCGTGGTTTTAGTGGTTTTCTTGACAAATTCAACTTTTAATTTCAGTAAACATAATTCGATCCAGAGACCTCCGCCCGTGTAAAGTAAAATATCCGTCTTTTCTCCCACTGGAGATTTTCAGGTTTGCACTTGACATGTTTATACAGATCTTCCGAATCGGTGTGCGCCATTAATTTCTGCTCAGTAATTGTTGCATTACCAGCAGCAGAGCAGTAATTAGCTCCCATTTGCTGCTCATTAAGGCAGACAATACTGCACGACTATGAGCCGCCGAGCCAGAGAGCTCGTCCTTTTATTGCACTGTACTTACAGAATATGATGGGCAAAATCATTCAAATAAAATTGTTTATTCTAAAGCCTTTGCCAGATACTGTATCCGAAATATTATCTACAGTCACATGACATTGATTTTATTCCACTATTATTCTAGAAGCCATGATGATCCTTCCAGTCTGTACACAACACACATTTTTCATATTTCCACATAACTTAAAGAATCAAAGGAGTCGTGTCACCAAGTACACTTATCCAAGGGATGAGAACTGGGAGCCGTAAGTGCCCACAATTATTCCATATAAAATGAGAACTGGTAAGCATCCAGGACCCAACACAGAACAGATTTTTATACAACATCAGAGGGTTACTAGCACTATCCGTCACAAGATAATATGAGTATCCCTCGACCCTTCGAGTATAAGTCGACCCAAATATAAGCCGAGGTAGTTAATTTTACTGCAAAAAACAGAGAAAACCTATCGACTTAAGTGTAAGCCTAGTGTGGGAAATGCGTTCATCACAGACTCTGTCCAGTATATAGCTGGCCTGCCCATGCCCCCGGTATATAGCTAGTCCCTGCCCCAGTATATAGCCAGCCCATGCCCCAGTATATAGCCAGCCCATGCCCCAGTATATAGCCAGTCCCTGACCCACTATATAGCCCGCCTGCCCATGCCCCAGTATATAACCAGCCAGCCCATACAGACAGCCCCTGCCCCAGTATACAGAAAGCACCTGCCCCAGTATATAGCCAGCTCATGCTCCATCATATACCTGGCCCATGCTCCAGTTTATCGCCAGCCCGTCCTTGCCCCAATATATAGCCAGCCCATGCCTCAGTAAATAGCCTGCTAGCTTATGCCCTAGTATATAACATGCCAGCCCCTAGTATATGGCCTGCCAGTCCCTAGTATATATCCTGCCAGCCCCTAGTACAGTGGTGGCGAACCTATGGCACGGGTGCCAGAGGTGGCACTCAGAGCCCTCTCTCTGGGCACCCAGGCCATCACCAGAGATGACTCCAGGTATAGTCCTGCAGTCCCAGACAGTCCAGGACTTGCTGTGCTCACTGCTATTTTAAAGTCACAGAGGTACCTGGGACTACTGCAGGAGTGGGAAGGTGTGGACACATCTGGATTACCATTGTAGCTCCTGCTCTGGTCCTGACAATTCTTCCGGTTGATGGGACCCTGGAGGGAAGCTACAATGATCATTCATATTTCTTCTATTTTCTGCTTTATTGGTGTCCTCAGGGTGCTGATATGAATGAAAGCTGTGACAGTGCACAGAGTATAAATCACTAATTAAATTTCTGTGTTGGCGCTTTGCGATAAATTAATGAGTCTTAGTTATAGTTTGGGCACTCCGCCTCCAAAAGGTTCGCCATCACTGCTCTAGTATATAGCCGGCCCCTAGTATATGGCAGGCATATTTTTTGTGCTGAAAAACATGGCTTATACACCAGTATGTCAGTTTGCTTGGTTTACATCTCTTCATTCTTTTAACCTTAGTCTGATCTACAACCCTGAACCCCAGTCTGACCTAGAACCCTGTATCCTGTCTGACCTGGAACCCTGCATCTTGCCTGATAAGGAACCCTGTATCCTGTCTGACCTGGAACCCTGCATCTTGCCTGATAAGGAACCCTGTATCCTGTCTGATCCAGAACCCTGAACCCCCAATCTGATCGGGACCACAAAACTATATCTGAGGTTATTCTCTGTACCCTGTTCCAGACCCTGTACCTCGATCCCATGCGTGTTCACATGCATCCTAGGCTGCATAAACCTCTTCCATTAATAGTGATGATATTGATCCCTCTTAGCATAAAAATGAATGACAAATTCCCTATTGTGCAGCGTTTCACCTCCGCTGATTAGAAACACGACAGATAACAAAGGGATATGACCTTGAACGATAACAGAGCACAAACAAAGCACCGCCCTGTACTGTAATCAAAGGAGCACCATAGGGTTCAATCACCAGCGTCACCACTGCCAGAATCCATCCATTGCCCTTTCCTAATCCGATGTCAGGCGCCTGGAATAAAACATCCAACTGTATTTTGTTTTATTAATGCAATACTAAAAATGTATAATAGGTCTGATACATTCAAAGTTCCCACAAAGGTCACAATTGTATTTAAAAAATAAAATTAAATCAGGTTTTACTAAAAATTGTATCTTCACGATCAGGAAATTTTATGGGAATTTGGGCGATGGGAGGCTTGTAGTAGAGCAATGCCATATAGTCATGAAAAACAACTAATCAAAGGTGTAAGATGAGACTAGACAGCCCAAAAGAAAGAGTCACTATCCGTAATGCGACTGTTCCATAAATCTGATGCATTGTAAGGCTGATCCAGTGTAACTTTTAGGAGTTTATCTGACCCTACAAGCAGGAAAGCCTTATTGGCAAACCATTAAATTTAAAGGGATTGTCCTTAAAGATGTTGTCTTTCAGCAAATAGTTGAGATACTTTTTGTATATAGAAAAGTTCTATAATTTTCCAATGTCCTTTTGGTATCAATTCCTTGCTGTTTTCTAGATCTCTGCTCCCTGTCATTCTACATGAAGCTTCATTGGTTACTTTCTGTGGATAAAGTCTGGTCCATGGCCATGTGATGTCACACAGGTGCACGGCTCGTTATATCCCTGGTCATGTGATGTCACACAGGTGCACAGCTCGTTATATCCCTGGTAATGTGATGTCACACAGATGCACGGCTCGTTATATCCTTGGTCATGTGATGTCACACAGGTGCACGGCTCGTTATATCCCTGGTCATGGGATGTGTCACAGGTGCACGGCTTGTTATATCCCTGAGTATGGGATGTCACACAGGTGCACGGCTTGTTATATCCCTGGTCATGAGAGGTCACACAGGTGCACGGCTCGTTATATCTCTGGTCATGTTATGTCACACAGGTGCACGGCTCATTATACCCCTGGTCATGTGATGTCACACAGCTGCACTGCTCGTTATATCCCCGGTCATGTGATGTCACACTGGTGCACGGCTCGTTATATCCCCGGTCATGTGATGTCACACAGGTGCACAGCTCGTTATATCCCTGGTAATGTGATGTCACACAGATGCACGGCTCCTTATATCCTTGGTCATGTGATGTCACACAGGTGCACGGCTCGTTATATCCCTGGTCATGGGATGTGTCACAGGTGCACGGCTTGTTATATCCCTGAGGATGGGATGTCACACAGGTGCACGGCTCGTTATATCCCTGGTCATGAGAGGTCACACAGGTGCACGGCTCGTTATATCTCTGGTCACGTGATGTCACACAGGTGCACGGCTCATTATACCCCTGGTCATGTGATGTCACACAGCTGCACGGCCCGTTATATCCCTGGTCATGTGATGTCACACAGGTGCACTGCTCGTTATATCCCCGGTCATGTGATGTCACACTGGTGCACGGCTCGTTATATCCTTGGTCATGTGATGTCATACAAGTGCATGGCTCGTCATATCCCTGGTCATGTGATGTCATACAAGTGCATGGCTCGTCATATCCCTGGTCATGTGATGTCACACAAGTTCACGCTCATTATATCCCTGGTCATGTGATGTCACACAGGTGCACGGCTCGTTATATCCTTGGTCATGTGATGTCACAGAGGTGCACGGCTCGTCATATCCCTGGTCATGTGATGTCACACAAGTGCATGCTCATTATATCCCTGGTCATGTGATGTCACACAAGTGCTCGGCTCGTTATATCCCTGGTCATGTGATGTCACACAAGTGCACGCTCATTATATCCCTGGTCATGTGATGTCATACAAGTGCATGGCTTGTTATATTCCTGGTCATGTGATGTCATACAAGTGCACGGCTCCTTATATCCCTGGTCATGGGATGTCACACAGGTGCGCGGCTCGCTTTATCACATTGACCACTGCAGGTAGTAAACAATGAAGCCTCCTGTTGAATGACAGCAAGCAAAGATCTAGAAATCAGCAAGTAATTGATATAATATATAGGAATTGATGTATATTGGAGAATTGTATAACTTTTCATTATACAAACAATATCAATTATTTGCTGAATGTTCTGTCTATTAGCTTAGGTGCTTTTGAGTTTGGATCCCCTCTGATTAGTATAGTCCTCCTATAGACAGGAGGATATAATTTCAAGGGGTGGTAACAAAACGCACAATGGGATAGTGATCAGTATCTGATCACTAGAGATGCCACCACTAGGACCTCCAATGATCACCCCCTTGCTCCTCTTCATGGCAAACCACCTCATGCTCCATAGTCTGTGGCTTCCCTGACACAAGTTCATTTGCATTATTCTACCCATAAGGCATTGCCTATAAACTCTCCATACTGTTTATTCTCTGAGCTCGTCCACCATTGATCCGCTATATCTAGAGTCAATGGGGCTCATTTACTGACCCGTCCGGAGAAGTTCACCAAGAATGGATTGTCTGATGATAATGTCCGCAATTCACTAAGATCGTGCGCTCGATATCCTGCATGTGTTGCTTCCCCGCTCAGGTCCGCCGGAGTTCACCTTCTTCTTCCCGGTGCATGTAAGTGCTTGATCTTGCGACACATTTTGAAAGTTTAATCCCGCGTTCAGTCCGAATCAGTCGGATCGTCCGATAGCACGTCCCTGATATCTGTCGCATGGAAGCAGCGCAGCTGCAACACAATCCCCAGTTAAATACCTGTCACAGTGGCGCAAATCCCGAAAACTTCGAAAATCCAACGAAAGTGCGATCCGCGGACCCTTAGTAAATAAGCCCCAATGTAAGACATATAAAAGAAAAGGAATAAACATACCTACCTGCCACCTCGTATGGGCCATGTAAGAGCCTCGACATGACAAATAGTTTCAATAATCCCTCTATAATTTACATTGCAGTTGCACCTACAGAGTTAATTCCATAGGTGACACAAGTAATGGCGGGGCCGAGCTGTTACAGACACATTCGGGCTCATTAATTCTACATTTCTGTGCTCAGCAAATATAATGGTATAGAAATGTCAAGTGTAATGGAAGCAAAGTGATGTAAATGATGGCATTGCAGGGTTATAACTTACAGCTAGCGCTGTGGGGGCTCATGGGAAAGGCTCAGATCAGGGCTGGACTGGGCGATGGGCCTAGTGGACGGGCGGCTATATTTGGCTCATACGGAATAGAGTGAACACCTATGTAAAATCCATACCAGGCCGACACCTAAAATGTATACCTGACCATTCAGGTATACAGTGCCGGTTACCACGGACAGTAGGACTCAGGACTCCATATCCGGATGGAGAGGGTGTGCAGTCATTGCTGTCTGACCACTCCTACATCAGTGTTGAATCTGTATCTCACCGTTCTACTAATATTCTAGTGTGTATACATATAGGAGTGATTCTGGAGGAGGGGGGGGGGGGGTCAAGTGATCTTCATTTTCAAGCAGTTTCAGCTTCAGACCATTTCTGTTTTATACAGTTGTTTCAGGCATAG
Source organism: Engystomops pustulosus (assembly GCA_019512145.1). Lineage (NCBI taxonomy): Eukaryota > Metazoa > Chordata > Amphibia > Anura > Leptodactylidae > Engystomops > Engystomops pustulosus. Next base: position 217,824,135 of record CM033643.1, read on the forward strand.
CTGCTGTGACTCACTGATCCCCCTCCCTTCTACATAGACTACACCTTAAGGGGAACCGTTCACTACATTTTTCACAAAAACAGCTAGTGACAGGTTCCCATAGAGCCCTATTTACTAAATGCCTCCCTTCTTTTAGCTAAAAATTGTTTCCTTCACATCCCCATTAAATCAACTTTGTTATCTTACCTGGCATACAGCCAGATCCAGCAGGAGTCAGAGTGGGTGTGTCCTACTTGGCCAAGTCCAGAAGCACCATTTGAACAGGGTGATGTAATCTAAGGTCCTTTACACAATAATATTTGTAAAATATATTCCATTAAAAACACAGGACGTCTCCATAGATGGTAAGGAGGAGTAGAAGTCCATGGAGGCCTGTTGTGATTTTATGTGATCAGATACATACATGGTGTATATTTTGCAAATGTTGTAATGTGTGTAAAGGACCTTAGATGACTTGGTCACATGACATGAAGTGTAGAATGGTTAGGAGGCATGGGGAGGAGCTGCAGGACTTGGCCGTGCGGGACACGCCCCTCTGACTCCTTTTATATCTGGCGGTATGCCAGGTAAGATAACAAAGTTGATTTTATGGGGCTGTGAGGGAAACAGTTTAGTAAATAGGGCTCACATATACAGTTATGACAGGTTCCCTTTAACAAGTTTGCTAGTTACTGAAATTTTATCAGGAAAGGGGAAAGTCTGGGAGATGAGGAACAAGCACTTTCCTCTAATAAGATCTAGTACACAGTTTCTTGGAGTCACCTGTGCAGAGTTTCTTGAAAAATGACTGTAAGAAGAAGAATATTTTTGTAGCTCATTCCTTTAGCGCTTCTATATATCTATACAAGATGATGGATAACAACCAGGTAATACAAAGTTATCTATGGCCGAGAAGAATCAGAGACATCAGCATGAGACGCTACATAAAACCCCTCGTATACATCCAGCCTATACATTATGGAGCACAGTTACCTCGCTTTAATCTCTCCGAGGACTTCACGGCTTCCGTGTGACAGTCTGTATTTATTGCGTGTATCCAGTTCCTGGAAATGCCGCTCGCTGTAAATGTATGATATGGATCCAATTGATCTGACCTTGTGTATTCCCTTCTTGTGAGGAACTCCTCCTGCATGCAGAGTATCGCATCAGTCTCCGTACTGCTCTGCTGTTTTACTGTGTCCTAATAAAACCTTCATGTCCATCTCTAAGGAACGTCCTTATGCACAGATGCACCAAGCACGGGCGTCTAACAAAGTTTTTGGAATATTACATTAAAAAATTACTGATTTGGGGGCCATAGGAGAAGTTTGCCTCTCTGGGGTCTCCACTATTATTATCTGTTCTGGGGTCTCCACTATTATTATCTGCTCTGTGGTCTCCAGCATTATTGTTGTCTGATCTGGGGTCTCCAGCATTATTGTTGTCTGATCTGGGGTCTCCACTATTATTATCTGCTCTGGGGTCTCCACTATTATTATCTGCTCTGTCGTCTCCAGCATTATTGTTGTCTGATCTGGGGTCTCAGCATTATTGTTGTCTGATCTGGGGTCTCCAGCATTATTGTTGTCTGATCTGGGGTCTCCACCATTATTGTTGTCTGATCTGAGGTCTCCACTATTATTATCTGCTCTGGGGTCTCCACTATTATTATCTGTTCTGGGGTCTCCACTATTATTATCTGATCTGGGGTCTCCACTATTATTATCTGATCTGGGGTCTCCACTATTATTATCTGCTCTGGGGTCTCCACTATTATTATCTGCTCTGTCGTCTCCACTATTATTATCTGCTCTGTGGTCTCCAGCATTATTGTTGTCGGATCTGGGGTCTCCACTATTATTTCCTGCTCTGGGGTCTCCACTATTATTATCTGCTCTGTGGTCTCCAGCATTATTGTCTGATCTGGGGTCTCCAGCATTATTGTTGTCTGATCTGGGGTCTCCATTATTATTTTCTGCTCTGGGGTCTCCACTATTATTATCTGCTCTGTGGTCTCCAGCATTATTGTCTTATCTGGGGTCTCCAGCATTATTGTCGTCGGATCTGGGGTCTCCAGCATTATTGTTGTCTGATCTGGGGTCTCCACTATTATTTCCTGCTCTGGGGTCTCCACTATTATTATCTGCTCTGTGGTCTCCAGCATTATTGTCTGATCTGGGGTCTCCAGCATTATTGTTGCCTGATCTGGGGTCTCCACTATTATTTTCTGCTCTGGGGTCTCCACTATTATTATCTGTTCTGTGGTCCCCACTATTACTGTATGCTCTGAGTGCAGTATTTGGTTGCTCTGGTATTTATACATCCTGGGGTGGCATTTTGTGCCGCATTGTGATTGTTTGGGCATCTAGGGTGCTGGTAATTGGTGCGGCCCCTAGAAGTTGAGCAGTATGACAGTATGGCTCTTGGAACAATAACAGTTGTTCAACCCAGGCTTAAATCTGTATCACAGGTCCAGAACAGATATTTAAAGGTCATTTCATAATTTTCCCAAATTGTTATGACAAACAATATTCAGTGCATACAGCATTGATCAAAATGTACAATTTATTATATGTTTTTGGAGTTGGTCCGACTATGACTTCACCAAAATGGCCACAGACTCTGACTCCGACTAAACAACTCCGACTCCACATCCCTGCCCCGTTCTAGGGGACTCCACCCCTGCGTACTACAAGGGTGGCAGTCACAACCAGATCCCATAATCCAGAGACCCCTGTGGCATTTACCACGAGTAACATATTGGTTACATTGTATCTATGGTCAATATACTTTTTTTTTATAATTGTTTTCTTTGATGCTAAGTGATTGACATGACTTGGGGCCACAAGTAAAATATTTCTGGGGGCTCTCCTGATGCAACAGAATGGAGGACCTGGGTGCCACTGCTACATCTTCAGAGCTACATACAGGACCCTGACGTGTCCTCCTACCCAGCCACTGTCCCGTGACTAGTCCGCTGGACCTTGTTACAGCAATCTCGAACACAGATCGGCCATTTAATCCAAAATTTACTGCGTCACCTCCCGACTCCTTCATTTATCAAGTGCGATGAAGTCTGTGATAACCCTGGGAGCAGAGTTCTGCACCTGGAAATTGATGGCGCTCCGCGCGGCGATGCATACGGCTAATCTACTATTATTTTATGACTGTGACAATGAAGGATGGGTTTATGTGACCTCCATTATTAGGCTCATTACTATAACTCATACATGGAGCGTCTCTGGCCAAGGACGTCCTTGACGGGAGAGAGGTCACTAGCGAGAACTGGATAAGGACAATTGAAATTGATTAACGCGGCAGACATTTGTCTTAACGATTCTTATGTACACAGTCTGCCGAGTCCTTGCATCAAGTGGCCACTTTGTTTTTCCATATTAATACAAGAGGAAAGCCGTGTAAGGCAATTGTGTCTCGTCAGGTCTTCAAGATATGCTGGAACCCTAAGCAAACTTGCAAGGAAGTGTTTGGTTTTCCCACAGTGCCTCCACAGGAGAAAGGAGGTTTTTTTTATACTGTCCATGAAATGCAAGGACCTGCAGGGTCCTCCAGAGCATAGATATGTTCTCAAAAGCCCCTTTTCTCCTTGGATAATAGATGAAGGTCCAGAATATCAACCCTCTCAAAAAATCTGAATTGAAGCTTTGATATATAATTTGATTAAATAAATAGATAATTATTATAGGTATCAAAACATTTTTAACTAAAATATGATTTCTGATACATTAATTTAGTAGACTTATAGGAAATGAAGGGGTACAGATGTCATTGGAGCAGAAGTCTTCAATGAGCCAAAGAAAAGGTTTGTAGGAGTGGTTACAGACCATGGAAAATGTGTGGCAAAGTGATAACCATAAGTATTAACCAACAATAGTTCTCAAAATTAGGTAAATACAACCTCACAGGAACAACAAAATACGACAGATATCATCATATCAAAACTTCTGCTGTTAGAGAGGTGGTCACACTTGCTAATGATCAATTAATCAAGAAAATGTGCTAAGAAGCAGGTGGCTTCTAACCCATATGAATATATATGGAACCGGAATGTTAAAATACAACACAGATAACCCTTTCTTTGACATCTGGGAAAACTAGGAAGTTTTAAAATCATCATTTCGGAATAATCCCCAGTAACAAAACACCAACTATGACAATTATATTTTGTCCTACAAGCTATATATAATTCATGTCATTGGAGCAGAAGTCTTCAATGAGCCAAAGAATAGGTTTGTACGAGTGGTTACAGACCATGGAAAATGTGTGGCCAAGTGATAATCATAAGTATTAACCAACATTAGTTGGTATCTAGTCTCAAACTTGGGTAAATACGACCTTACAGGAACAACAAAACACAACAGATGCCACCATACCCAAACTTCTGCTGTTGTAGAGGTGGTCACACTTGCTGATGATCAATTAATCAAGGAAATTTGATAAGAAGCAGGTGGCTTCTACCCCATATGAATATATATGGAACAGGAATGTTCAAATAAAACATAGATAACCCTTTCTTTGACATCTGGGTTAAAATCATCATCTTCGCTAAAATCCCCAGTAACAAAACACTAACTATGACTATTTTGTCCTACAAGCTATGTATATTCTATTTCATTATTTCCAGAATATACCTAATCTATAACTATTGCCATGACTAGTCCATATCAATAGAATTGATATGTGACGATGTAGGTGATACACTGATTTTTGGGATATGTTCATAAACCTGAAGCAGCCATGATGACTCCCGTGACAGACAGTCGGAGATTAAGCTGAACAGTTCCCATTGTATGAAGCTGAGATGATGCATTGTGAGAGATCATTGAGAGGCTGACAGTGACTCATGTCATTTTCTGATGTAAGGAGCCGAGGACTGTGCCGACCCGGGGCGCTATACATCAGCCAGTGATAATGCCACGAAATATATTGGATTTGAAGTGAGGCGAAGTTGATCCACTTGAGTGTTTTATCTGAACAAAGTCTCAAAAGCTGCAGCAGACTTGTATTAGTCTGGAGAGTGGGGGGGGGGGTGCGCAGCGAGGGGCAGGCGAGATTAATATTTTGGGTTTTCTTAAAAAAATATCTTGACTTGATTAGTTCTGCAGATTCTTTGTTCAAGGATTGCTTTGTGTTGTATTAAGTCACATTGTGCAGAAAAGAATCAGTCTGGATACAAGGTACAAGCACAAGTCCCGAGGCAGCCATCCTTAAAGGAACGCTGTCATCTGCTTTTACCCCATTACACCACCAGCCCCTCAGGTAGGCAATGAAATGTTCTTTGTAGAATTCCCTCTTTTATGTGAAATATCACCTGTTTACTTATAAAAAAAATCTCCTCCAAAGTCATGAGAAAATGAGCAGAGGAGAGTCATATTTTACCTGAGATGAGTCATGTTTAGAGACTGCCTGGGGTCACTTCAGGAGCCCTTCTGTTTGGCTCCATAGTATCTATAAACATACTGCTGGGATTAAAGATAAAATTCTCATCTTTCTGTTTGCTTGTGGTTCCATGAGCTACAGAACCGGATATGCATGGAGTTAAAAATGTGAGCTGCAGATAAAAATCCCATCTAATTTTTTCTGCATGTATCTCTGGTTCTGTAAAGATTCTGTGCCGAGATTCTGTGCCGAGATTCTAATCTTTAATATGACACCATATTTCTAGGTGCTATAGAACTAAAGAAAGAGGAGACTGGAGTTACGCTCCCCCTGCAGCCTTTAAACTTGACTCATCTCAGGCAAATATGACAGGTCTCTGCCCATTTTCACATGACTTTGGAGGACGTTGTTTTTAAGTAAATGGGCAAGATTTCACATTGTAAAAGGGAAATGGACATTTCATCCTCTACCAGGCTGGTATTTTCATGGGATAAAATCGGGGGGACAGATGATCCCATTAAAGGTGACCTGACATCAGTTTTGACCATGTAGACTGCAGACAGTGTTGGGTATTTTCCATGTTAATTTGTGTAAGCTGTTACTTGCAGCGGAACCGTGAAAAAAACCCCCTAGTATTACAGGATTGTGGCTGTGCACTAGGGGCTGTCCTCACACTGCTGTGCTCTGAGCTCTCAACACAAAATTTCTCCATGGCCCCTCCACATGATTCTAAGTGATTATTTTTATATTGAACCAGAGTCTTGCTCGCTTTGCTTGCTACATGTTTAACCTAAAGCAGGATAGAGGAGCTGAGGAGCAGCTCATGCAGTCAGCTGAGCGCACAGCAGTGTGAGGACACGGTCACAATGCTCATGGAGAAGCTTTTTTTTTTCAATCATAACAAGATACACAAAGATATGACTAAGCAGACATCCAGGAATGATACCTAACAATGTCTGCAGCTTTGTATGATCAGTGCTGCTGATAGATTCCCTGTAAGGGTCCCATCACCAGATTATCGTGATGGGTGATGTAGCAGCAATAAATTCTGTTACATTAGGGGACCTTTCAAGACCGCCACCAATTACAACTTTTTGTAGACAGCAGAGAACCTAATTGGCATACAAGGTCTGGATACCATTGTAATACTATTCTAATTAACTTCTCTACTGTCAGATGGGTGGTTCTGGACTGGAGCAGAGATCATGGCTCCGCCCACCTGACAATAGAGATACAAAGATACTGACATTGAGCACTCAGGAACGGTGGGGGATAGAAAGAAAATTCCAAATACAACAGGAATCAGCAGAAAGGAACCTATCAAAGAGTTGGAGATGATGGGGCAGGGGTGAACCTGACCACAGTATAGGGCCTAACTTGGTGATGAGACCCCCACAGATCACAAGAAGGGGGGTCCGAGATACCTCTGTCGGCACTCGGCAATCTCTGTCGAGATTAGAGATGAATGGAGCAGAACAGTCATGCACATGCGTCTGCTTCATTCATCTTGGGGAGCAGAGAGGGGTCCAATGGAGGTGCCTCAGAGACCCCTCAGTCTCGTAATCAGCAAGCTATGCCCTATCCTGTGGATAGAGCCTAACTTGTTTGGTACGAAAAAACCTTTGAGTGTCAATTTCTGCTTTGTAGCAGACTGTGCTCCTGATGCTGCCCCCCATCTTACTGCCTGAGGCAAGTGGCTCAACTCTCCTCGTGGTTGGTGCACCCCTGCAGACTCGGACTGGCCCACGGGTAAACAGGTGGATCCACCGGTGGGCCCCCAGGCCCTGCATAGGTAATGCTGGACAAGGTACCTTCTCTGTAATTTATACATATATTTAGCATAGAACATCTCAACTATCCTATGTATTTATATGATTATATTAATAGATCATGTAGATCATGGGCCCCAAGATAAGGTTTTACTGGTGGGCCCAAGGTATCCCAGTCCGACACTGCACCTCTGGATGGAAATGATGAAAAAAGGCAGAGGGGTTGTTGCGAATACGCCCCACCATGTAGCTTGCAGCCTGTGTAGGGTCTGATCAACCCCACAGCATGTCACTACATAACACAGGGGAACACTGCAGCGGTAGAGTCTGCCTGGCAAGGCAAGAGTTAATTGCTTTATGTGATGTAATATGTGTCATCCAATCAGATGTGTTGTCCTATTGTATCTGTAAACTGGGATGTGATTGGAGGAGGCAGAATAGCAGAGTGAATCTAGTTAGTCAGAGTGCAGCCAGAGCTCAGCTCACTGCCTGAGCAGCTCTGAGGAGCTAGTTAGTGAGAGAAAGGGGTATCATCCTACCTTTAAGGGTGATATCTGAAGCAACCCAGGACAAGCTGAAGCATCCTACTAGGACACAGCTATCTCCCAGCCTGCCATTGCATCCAGGCTGATGATCCATTCCTGTGGTTCCCTCTCCAACTGCATCTCCAGCATTCTACCATTGCATTCTACCATTTGTCAAGGCACGTTGCTACTGTTCCTGTCGGTTCCAATAAAGAACTTTAAGTTATTTTTGTTCAACGTCTGCCTCTGTCTGGTCCCTGCTACTACGGTTGTCACCATCACGGGCACCCTGTCCACCACACAGAGACTCATACTCTAGACACCAAAGGGTTGCCCCAGGGAGAACCGCTATAGCAGTCTCTCCCTCATCAATTCTTGCCAACACCACCTGCTGGAGACCTGCCAGGCTGTAGGACAGCCCTCCGGTCCCCCTACCAAGCACACTAGCGTACCTAGGCCGCAACCACCAGCCACTCAGGTATTCCGGGCCCCGGCTGACTCCAGGCCCCCAAGAAAAGGGTGGGCCCCAGTGGGGGATGTTGCACATATCAGTTCAGGCACCGGGATGACGTTCCCACCTCTATTATCGTCATGCGCCTCCCAGTGTAAATTGGATCGAGCTCAAAATACAACAAAAACAAAATGACACATTTGATTCGAACAGAAATGCACAAAATGAAATATACAAAACATTTTTTTTTTTTTTAAAAGCGCAATAATAACCCAAACGACGTCACCCAGAACACTCACCACTCGCCTGATGCACAAATACCCACATTTTGTATTAGTATGCCATGGCGGCACACTGTGACCTACATAGTTAATCGCTTATTAGTCGACTAAACTGCGCTCCCATGCGGGTCTATTGAATGGATAATGAGAGAGGCTTTACTGCCGTTTTCATAGCGCTAAAAGTCAGGGGCGAAAGCGTTTAGTACAAGAAAAGACATAATCATGTACAGAAGCGACTCCTACACACTGGAGGGGCTCCGGCGGGTCAGCCATGGCTGCCCACTATCTGCAACGTGTTATCACATCCCACCACAGGGATGATACGACTGCACCTGGGGGGAAAACACCATAGTAATAGATATAATAGTAATGATAATATCAGAATCACGGTAACAACTGTGGAGCCCGAAGCCCCTCAGACTCATTTGCATAATTTTAAAAGCCTTTTCTCGTAAAACCCAGAGCATAAGGAGCTAAACGGAAAAGGAGATCCTGCCAGAGGTGGCAGACACCAGTATGTCAGTGTGCTTGGTTTACAGTCCTTCATCCTGGTGGTAGATGTCCTTTAAAGTGATGGTAGATTTGTCCCATAAGAAGTTTATAGATTTATAAAAGTTATGCAAATTAGCCACCCGTCACCCGTGCGCCTCAGGGTGCAGAGCCTCCATGTATCCTGGCAAGATCCTTCAGTAGTAAAGTTTAAAAAAGTGAAGGTAGCACTCTAGAAATACAAAATTCCAAAGGGTGAAGTTTATTTGTTTATTTTTTTAACTTCACTCTTTGGAATTTTAGATTCTCTTGGCGTGCTGCCTACACTTTACTACTGAAGGATCTTGCCAGGATACATGGAGGAGGCTCTGCATCCCTTCTATTGAGGTTTTTCTCCACTGTGCGGACTTCTTTGTTTAGATAGATAGATATGAGATAGATTTTTTGAGATGAGATTTTCTGTTCGCGCCCAACAGAGGAACTGGCGCAAACTCTAAAACACTCCCAATATATTTAAAGGAAATCTACCATTCGTTTTCAGAAACATATCTTGTTTAATCCCTAATCCAGCCTGGGTGCAGGCTGGCTGGCGTACATAAAGGCATTACACAGAGCTTCCTGAACTGTCCAGACAGGACTAATCAACAGCAGCTGAGGGATGGTGCAGTGATTGATTACTTCTGTCTGTCAGGGATGACACAGTGAATACAGCGTTCTCTGGGGCAGTGCATAATTAGTGAAAGAGGAAAGGGCCGGGGCAGCCACAGGAGCGACAAAACCTCATTAACATAATTTTATAATTGTTTTTTCAGCTAAACCACTCAGTTCAGGTATTAAACAAGATATGTGTCTGCGTCAGTGCCGCTACAGCATTCTCAAGTTATGTTTGGTTCATAATGCATAAAAACAAATGGTAGATTTCCTCTAATGGTTTCCATTTGTAGAAAAAAAATGGAGGGTTAGGACATACATATGGTTAAAGAAAAACAAAATAGCTTATAAGGACATCCACCGATGACCTAGTCCTGGAGGGAAAGTGTGTGGGTTCCTGCTGCCCTCCACTTTCTGCACTGATCCCAACGTAACAGGAAATGCTTGCTCAGCCAATCAGTGGCCTTGAAAGTAACCTGTACCAGCAAGCAATTGGCTGGGTAGACCCAGCCATTAACTTCTGTGCTGGATCGGGTGACCCAGTCACTACGTTGGCGTCAGAAGGGGATCGGTGGTGGTGAGTACAAGTGTTTATAGCTCCCTTTTTAAGTCTCCTTTAACGGATATTATTCTGCCAAGTTACGGAGTATGTGCCATCTCCAATGTGCCATGTGTACAGGAGGACAGGGCACTGGTCCTGGTATAGAGTCATCCCGGGCAAATATTTCTCCAATAAGAACATGAGACCCGTCCCGGTTTGTCAGCTAATTATTCGGCATTCCTAAGACTAATGGAAACTACTAAAAGCTCAGCCCAAAATATGGATCCAATCACGATGAGCCATGATGGATTCCTCCATTTACGACCTCGGCTGTGTAAATTAAAGTGCTTCTTACAAATAACCTTCACTTCTGCCGACTTCTGCGCCATCGATTCCCATAAATAACCGGCTCCAGACATAAGACAAAGCGATATATTACAACGCACGGCATGGCCCCTGGTGCATCATCTCAGGAGAACAAAATCATGTGTTTTTCTTTCTCATTGCCCTGATTTATACTTATTGCCCAAATCTCTCCATTACGAGACAAGGCAGTTTTAGATAATTTAGGAGTCAAAGTGCTCGCAACAACAGCTGCGCGGGATGGGCTTTGAGGAGCCCATAAGTCTGGTGTGTGGCCGGGCATATTCTCAGTGGCTGGTGGGCACCTGCTCAGGTGTTGTGAAGGTGTAATGACGTCATGAAAATGGGATGGGGAACATTCAGTCACTGGTATTCAGTAGCACGGATTTCATATTCCGGGATCAGTCCGTGGCACGTTACTCGTCACATCCGTGAACACAGACGGATCACGGAATAACGTGAAACCAGCCTACTAGTATACCCCATAGTGAACAGATCCCCCACCAGTATCCCCCAGTAGGTTTCCCCTACAGACAGGACCCCCATAATAATAAGGGAAAGGCAAAGCCTAGGAAGCAAGATACTGACAGGGGTCCCAAAAAAGAATACAGGACCCCATAGCAGGACCAGTTAGGGGGAAGGGCTTGTCAGCAGGAAACTGACAGGACCCCATAGCAGGACCAGTTAGGGGGAAGGGCTTGTCAGCAGGAAACTGACAGGACCCCATAGCAGGACCAGTTAGAGGGAAGGGCTTGTCAGCAGGAAACTGACAGGACCCCATAGCACAACCAGTCAGAAGGAAGGGCTTGTCAGCAGGATACTGACAGGATCTCATAGCAGAACCTGTTAAAGGGAAGGGCTTGTCAGCAGGATACTGACAGGACCCCATAGCAGAACCAGTTAGAGGGAAGGGCATGTCAGCAGGATACTGACAGGACCCCATAGCAGAACCAGTTAGAGGGAAGGGCATGTCAGCAGGATACTGATGCTGATGCAGGGCTGATCAGTAGGTTACTGACAGGAGGACCTCCATAACAGAAACAGTATGAGACGAGGGCTATAAAGAAGGGTATAAACAGGAAACCCAACACAAAAAAGCTAGAGGCAAGGGCTAGAAGCAGGATGCTGACAGGAAAAAGGACTAGGCAGCAGGATATTAACAGGGTCCACATGACAGGACCAGTCAGAGACTAGTTAGGGGGTTGTCAGTAGGATATTGACATCGGACCCATAATAGAAACAGTCAGAGGGAAGGGCTTGTCAGCAGGTTACTGATAGGAGGACCTCCATATGCAAACAGTATGGGAAGTAAGGGAAACAAAGCAGGACACTAAAAGGACCCCATAACAAGATCGGTCAGAGGCAACAGGATACTGACAGGACCCCCATCTCAGAACCAGTCAGAGGGAAGGGCCCGGTAGTAGGATACTGTAATACCCCATAGTATCTGGATTAATCTGGAAGTCTCACTATGAGCCTTTTACTCCATGTGCCATGGGTTTACCTCCTGAATAGAAGACTTCTCTGATATAAATAGGAAATAACAGACGGTACAGTCCTGCGGCAGTAATCCATATCACTGACATCCTCCACTATTTCATATAATAGAATTATTGTAAAGTTTAAAACCAGTCGTAATAAAAGTGAAGCATTAGAGAAAGCGGAATCAAAGAATCGCTAACTATGGATGATTACAGATAAAACACATCAAAGGCCCCGTATGGCTAGAACTGGACGAGACCTAAAGAGGTGATAATTACTTCTATTTTCTGCCCGTTTCATCTTTTCTTCTTCTTCCGGTGATTGATTGGTAATCGCCAACCCCCAAGAGCATAGCCCCCTATTATTTACACAATATACATGAAACCTTTAGCTGTCGCAGATGTGACAGTCTGATAACAGCGAGTATCTTGGTTGCCAAGCAGGTGACTGGACAAAGAACCTCTTTCCTGCAATGTCTACTTGGGTTTGGAAAAATAAACTTTTAGTCCAATGGCTACGGGTCCTGCATGTGCACTGGGGGCGGTCCTTCACTCTTAAGTTCTCTGTGATCTCTATATCAAGCATTTTTGCAGCATCTCCCCAATACCCTAAATTAAATTGGCTGATGGTTGAACACAGCTTTCTCTTAGGCTAAATTCACAGTAAACATAGAACAAAATCATAAAAGTTTAGAGAATCCCTTATCCCCATTGTTTGTCAGTGTTCAGGATTTTCAGCAGGTGTAAGAGTCTGATCTTTTCCATTTTCATCTCCTTAATGGCTAAGGTGAAATGAACGAGCTCCTGCTACAGCCAGTTACTGTCAGAAATAGGATCCTACTGCAGCCAGTTGTCTTACAGCCAGACAAAGGTAAGCAAGGAGAGGTGATACTGTATGCTATGCTACATATAGAAGAAAGTTACAAGATTCCATTCATTAAAAAAACATGAAAGTTATACATTGCAAACATGTTTACAATCCTGAGCAGCCGAATATGAGAGGAAAAATATTATATTATAGTAATAACCAGGGCTACAGGTGTCAGTAGGCCCCTGGGCGGCAGAGCCTCAATAGGCCCCTTTGCAGTGAACTCACATGGCAACATTATGAATTCAGTAAAGCCCCCTCACCACTTATGGATTCATTAGATACAGCCCCCTCCCCCCATGGATTCCTTATGTATATCCTTATGCCCCCCCCCCTCCAGTAGCTCTGGGCCCCGGCACTTGCTCGGGTATGCCCAGTGTTGACGCCGGCCTTGGTAATGACTGCTGTCTTCAAAGCAACACAAACACATGCATTGTACTGTTATAGTACATCCTAGACAATCCCTTTAAGAAGAGATAAAATAAACAATGTTTTTTGGATTCCTTAAGGCGTTATTCCATTACAAGCCCAATAACAAACTCACGGATGAGACACTACAGCAGAAAAAGGCTACACACCTTACAAGTTACGATTGATTTAAATGGCATACTTACATCCAATCATCATCATGGCCACAGCAAAGATCTTCTCTCCGTCTGTAGTAGGTGCAATATTCCCAAATCCCACGCTAGTGAGGCTGGTCATAGTAAAATACAGGGAGGAGATGTAGACAGAATCCTTGCTCGGCCCACCTTCCCATTTTCCCGAGCCCGATACGTTATACCGATACGGAGATCCAATGGTCATTCCCAATTGAAAGAGCCAGCTTTCATTTCTGATGGTGTCTCCATTGATGACTTCATAATCTCCAATACTGTACCATATGCAGGCCAACCAGTGAGCTGCCAGGCCAAAGACGCACACCAACAAGACCAAGACGGCTGCGCCATATTCGATGTAATGATCCAGTTTCCTCGCCACACGTCCCAAGCGTAGAAGTCGCACCACTTTTAAAGAACTGAAAAGGCTGCTGATACCCTGGAAGAACAAAATACATATATTTATTGAGTTGTATATGTGAAGTTTCTTAGTTATATCTGGGGAGGGGGGATAACCAATATGGCTGCCATTACATTGTCCTGAAATCCACAAGAAGCTCAGTATAACTTACTACACTCCCACAAGGGCCCACCAAAATACCGGAGGATCCTCATGTGGAAATAGGATCTTATACATGGATGAAGCTCAAAGTTCACCGAAAGTGCATTGTCTGACGAGAATGCTCTCTGCCACAATTCACTAAGATCGTGTGCCCGATATCATGGGCTTGCGATACAATTTGAATGTTAAATCCTGCGCTCAGTCCGGATCAGTCGGATCGTCCACCTGCACGAACTCTAAAGCCGGCGCAGGTGCACCAAAAAATGAACACCAATGTATGCACTATTTATCTAGGCAATGGGGAAGATTTACTTACCTGTCCGACTGAGATCACCGAAAGTGCATTGTCCGACGATAATGCCCTGTGCCGCGATTCACTAAGATTGTGCGCCCGATATCCTGCATGTGTCGCTTCCCCGCTCAGGTCCGACAGAGTTCACCTTCTTCTTCCCGATGCATGTAAGTGCTTGGGCTTGCGACATAATTTGAATGTTAAATCCCGCGCTCAGTCCGAATCAGTCAGATCGTCTTACGGCCTGCCCCCTATATTGCGTCACATGAAAGCAGCGCAGCTCCGCCAAAAAAGGGTCGCGTGCGCCACAATCCCAGCGCAGACACTTGTTAAATACCTGTTCAAGTTGTGCAATCCCACGAAAAAGGCGAACAGTCCAACGAAAGTGAGCAGAGCGACCCTGAGTAGATGAGCCCCAATTTGTGCACTATTTATATAGACAATGGGGCAGATTTACTTACCTTTGGGTAAGGCGCGATTCACTAAGATCGTGGGGCAGATTTATCAAGCTGTCTGAAAGTCAGAATATTTCTAGTTGCCCATGGCAACCAATCACAGTTCCCCTTTAAAATATTCATGAGCACTGGTAAAATGAAAGCTGAGCTGTGATTGGTTGCCATGGGCAACTAGAAATATTCTGACTTTCAGACAGCTTGATAAATCTGCCCCCGTGTGTCTGAGTTCCTGCATGTGTCGCTGCTGTGCTGAGGTCCGCCGGAGTTCACCTTCTTCTTCCCGGTGCATGTGAGTGTTGATCTTGCGACACAAATCCTTTTTTAAATTTCGCGGTTTGTCTGAATCCATCGGGTTGTCTGACGGCCCGCCCCCCAATTTCTGTGCAAGTCGGCGCCGATGCGCCAAAATCCCGGGGAAATTCAGGGCAAATTGGAAATATATTCGGGAAACTCGCCGAAAGTGCTGCGTTCTGACCCTTAGTAAATGAGCCGCAATGTGTGCAGGGAACTCTGGAATAACTGCACTAAACAATTCCTTAATATCGCTGCTCACACTTTTTATGTTGCACATACCGTAGTATCAAATCGATTAAACACAACTGCAGTACAGAGCAGCGTACAGCCAAACGGTAGCAAGCAAACGCACTAAAGAATTACACTGTGACCGCTGCCAAACCAGCAGCACCTGTCAGCACAATTCTCGCCCCATTTGGCAGCTAAGTGTCGCGGAGAGCAGCGATTACAATGCAGAACGCTGATATCTGTGAACTGGAAGGTGATGGACAGGGAAGCGCCAGCCTGATAGATGCGCGTCCTATAATTATCTGGAATAATCATCTATCATACGGGCAGTTTGCTCTAACAAGGGGCATCGGTCAAGGGCCTTCTGTGACCTATAAATTACTAAATTAAGCAAATTTGCCTTGTGTGAATATTTAATTCTGGACTTATCAATATGTAAAAAAACCTGTGAATTTAGGGTTTAGATTAGGAATGTGATCATTACAAATGCCTTTGGCGCTTTTTAGACCTATGGTTTCTTCCTAAGCTATTTAAAGGGGGTTTACACGGTATAAATTAGGCAAATGAGTAATACTTCATACCAATGAATCGCTGAAGCTTACATGAGGTCTCCCTCATTCCTTCTAATCTGATTTTCACTCAGAAATCTCTGCTGAATTCCATCTTCCTAGCGAGACACGGACAGAAGATCACTGTGGTGTCAGGTTACATAGAAGTCTATGAAGAGCGGAGGGAGGAGGAGCAAATAGCGCTCCACCAATTATAACAGAGAGTACTGTGAATATACAGTCCTGTGGGACCCCTCATCAGGTCCATGATGTCCTTGTCTCGTAATGGAACATAAAGACAAAAGTTGTCATCACACAGAAAGACTTGGGGGTCATTTATCTTATCTCTGTTTGTTTTGGCTAGTTTTTGCCTCTCTTTTTTCTGTCTGCCTCTTTGGTAATTTTTCAATCTCACTTTTTCCTTGAGTTCATTTTTTTTCAGTCCTCTCTTTGAGACATTTGTCATAAATGTCGCACAAAAGTCTCAAGTCACTTCTTTCCATTTTCTAAGTTTTCTTTAAGTATGGTTTCGTTTGGAGTTTTTTGCACCAAATCTCAAATTTTTAGACTACTTGAAATGATAAATGTCATTTGCGACAATTAGCACATCTGGAATGAAGATAAATATGTCTTAGGCTGCATTCACACTAACGCACCATAGCACGATGAGCACACGTTGGCGCCCAGGAGAGGAGGAGGGGGTGAGTGTCACTCGCCCCCGCCCCTCACCATTAAGATATATGGTGCACGGAGCAGTATTACGGGAAGAGATAGGACATGTCTTATCTTTTCCCGGGCACGGAACAGTACGGTGCCGCATGTGTGCTGCACCATACTGTGCCATACCACGCTGTGCTCTAATTGCCGGCCTATAGGGGGCGTATATAGGTCAGATGTATATATGTCCCCATACGGTCGTGTGAATTTGGCCTTACTGACGATAAACAAATATCAAAATTTCAAAATGTCCCTAAAAAAGGTGCAAAAACTTCAATGCATCAAAAAAAGTCTTAAAAAAAACAGAAAAAAGGAAGAATAAAGATAAATGACCCCCTAGGTCTTGTATTATGACCAGAAACAACATTTCGAGACCCAGTTTTATTGCATTTAACAGGAAAGTTAATGAAGAAATACAATGAACGGGCCTAGCACTATCATGATGGTTTCCCTTACAGTGTGTACTGAGACTAAGTGACTGTTATAGAACAGGATATTGTTCCATGATATTTAGATACAAATGTATCATTGTCATTGCTCCATAATACAGATATGTAGACAAGCTTTGTTCTTCTGGTGTCAAGACTGACATCGAGCTTCAAACTGAGACTTTTCAGTATTGTAATGTGACATTTTATATTCTCTAAAATCCCTGGGAACGTTGCCATCCCCCGTATTGTAGACATCACAGCTGCTTGTGGCTAGAAGTGTAAATATTCTGTGTAAATAACCTAGATTTCTGTAAGCTTGTTAAGAGCCTTTCCCGAAAAATGGAAGCTACCTTCATGTAAGGGCCTATTGTTTAGAGTAGAAGGTCCACCAGGAGCATATAGATGATTTATATGGTCAGGTGTGGACACACACCCAGGGTTTCGCCATGCTTTAGGTGAGTTGAGCCTCTTGCCTCAGGCAACAAGCCCCGCAGCAAGATGGAGGGCAGCATCAGGGGCAGCTTCAGAGTCATTCAGTACAAAGTATCAGTTTGATCGGAGAACTGGTGGTTGTAAGAACCATCTAAGAGTCAAAGTTTGGAGGAGCCAAAGACTGAAAATCACTGGGGCAGATTTACTTACCCGGTCCATTCGCGATCCAGCAGCGCGTTCTCTGCGGTGGATTCGGGTCCGGCGGGGATTCACTAAGGTAGCTCCTCCGACGTCCACCAGGTGGCGCTGCTGCGCTGAAGTTCCCCGAGGCCAGCCGGAATGCACTCAAGTTCACTGGCCTATTCCTAGTGAAGGTAAGTGCAAGTTTCGCAACACTTTTTTTTTCTTAAATGCGGCAGTTTTTCCGAATCCGTTGGGTTTTCGTTCGGCCACGCCCCCCGATTTCCTTTGCATGCATGCCAGCGCCGATGCACCACAATCCGATCGCGTGCGCCAAAATCCCGGGGCAATTCAGGGGAAATCGGCGCAAATCGGAAATATTCGGGTAACACGACGGAAAAACGCGAATCGGGCCCTTAGTAAATGACCCCCACTGTCTTCCAGTTCATTAAGAAGTTAAAAAGTATTGCTGCTGTATATACCAGATGGATTTGTAAAGTTAGACAATGCTTAATCCTAATGTTTTTCTGGGATTCACAGACTAGAAATCTTGAGATTTGGGATATTGGTCGTTACATGTAAGAAGGATAAGGAGGACACTTGTTATATCCCTTAGAGCGCATTGTATCTGATCAATAAGGCGATTCTCAAGCTTCGGCGGCTTGAGAAGGCAAAAAGAAAGTAATGAGAACTCTACAGACTTAGTTATATTCTACAATTTAGTTCAGTACATTCAGACCTCAAGCCATTCTACTGACAAGAATTTAGAATAAGGTCAGATCAACCTTTCTGATGCCATTACTGTTCCCAAATCCCGGGGCAAATAAATCCTACATCAGACATTGCAAAATCCCCTTCATTTACCTTTATCTCATTATACTCAGTTTTCTACATGTTCAATATCATATCTTTCGGTATAGCCTGGTTTAGAAGTTAGTGATATTATTTATGGTAGTCTTGGGGGGAAAGCAGAGTGTTAAAGGTTAACACTTAATGGGAATCTACCATGAGAATCCATCATGATAAACCAGGGACACTTACTCCTGGATGCAGGCACTGTGACTGTGGTGATCTGCTAATATTTGTTATCAAGGCCTCCTTCCTTCTAAAAATCAACTTTTATTAGGGTAATGGGCCTGACAGAGCTACTGGGGGCGCTACCAAAGCCCCTCCATGCAATCACTTCACAGGCTGTTACACTGCACAGGTATTCTTCCCCTCTCCCTCTGTGTGCTGAAACTTCCTCTACTGCAGTGAGATCAGGCAGAGGGATGAGGAAGTGGTGAGGGAGCAGGGGGAGTCAAACATAGCCCCTGATTTATGTTTGATTATTATGGTAATTTCCTTTAAATATTACTCTTTTCAAGAAACTTGAAGTGACTTCCAATGTATCTACAGGGGGCTCTGCTATGGACATTTCTGTAAAGGGGGCTCTGCTATGGACATTTCTGTAAAGGGGGCTCTGCTATGGACATTTCTGTAAAGGGGGCTCTGCTATGGACATTTCTGTAAAGGGGGCTCGCTATGGACATTTCTGTAAAGGGGGCTCTGCTATGGACATTTCTGTTAAAGGGGGCTCTGCCTATGGACATTTCTGTAAGGGGGGCTCGCTGTGGACATTTCTGTAAAGGGGTGCTCTGCTATGGACATTTCTGAAGGGGGCTCTGCTGATGGCCATTTCTGTTGGCTCTTCTGGACATTCATTAAAGGGGGCTCTGCTATGGACATTTCTGTAAAGGGGGCTCTGCTGTGGACTTCTGTAAAGGGGCTCTGCTTGGACATTTCTGTAAAGGGGGCTCTGCTGTGACATTTCTGTAAGGGGGCTCTGCTGTGACATTCTGTAAGGGGGCTCTGCTATGGACATTTCTGTAAAGGGGGGCTCTGCTATGGACATTTCTGTAAAGGGGTGCTCTGCTATGGACATTTCTGTAAAGGGGGGCTCTGCTGTGGACATTTCTGTAAAGGGGCTCTGCTGTGGACATTTCATTAAAAGGGGGCTCTGCTATGGACATTTCTGTAAAGGGGGGCTCTGCTGTGGGCATTTCTGTAAAGGGGGCTCTGCTATGGACATTTCGTAAAGGGGGGCTCTGCTGTGGACATTTCTGTAAAGGGGGCTCTGCTGTGGACATTTCTGTAAAGGGGGGCTCTGCTATGGACATTTCTGTAAAGGGGGCTCTGCTGTGGACATTTCTGTAAAGGGGGCTCTGCTGTGGACATTTCTGTAAAGGGGGGCTCTGCTGTGGACATTTCTGTAAAGGGGGCTCTGCTATGGACATTTCATTAAAGGGGGCTCTGCTATGGACATTTGTAAAGGGGGGCTCTGCTATGGACATTTCTGTAAAGGGGGGCTCTGCTATGGACATTTCATTAAAAGGGGGCTCTGCTATGGAATTTCTGTAAAGGTATTCTTCCCCTCTCCCTCTGTGTGCTGAAACTCCTCAGGGGAGCTCTGCTATGGGCCATTTTCATTAAAGGGGGGCTCTGCTTGGACATTTCTTAAGGGGGGGCTCTGCTATGGACATTTCTGTAAAGGGGGGCTCTGCTGTGACATTTCTGTAAAGGGGGCTCTGCTATCGTACATGTTTCATTAAAGGGGGGCCTCTGCTACTGGCTCATTTCATTAAAGAGGGGTCTGCTATGGACATTTCTGTAAAGGGGGGCTCTGCTGTGGGCCATTTTCTGTAAAGGGGGGCTCTGCTGTGGACATTTCTGTAAGGGGGGCTCTGCATGGACATTTCTTACAAGAAGGGGGCTCTGCTATGGACATTTCTGTAAAGGGGGGGCTCTGCTATGGAACATTTCTGTAAAGGGGGGCTCTGCTATGGACATTGCATTAAGAGGGGGCTAGTATGGGCTGCAGAGTGATGTCGTCGGGCAGAGGGAGATTAGGCCCTCATAGACAAGGTTGGTTTGAACGCTGGTGACCCTAGTTGTGTGAAAACCCCAATGCCATGGTACACTTAATCTACCAATGGCTACAAACACCATTCTTAACTATTGGCCTCGAGATCCAAATCCCCCCTGAAGTACCATGACACTTTGACAATACCATACAACAGTTCCTATATTCTCTATTATTAACCGCTACAATTTGCTCCTGCGCTCCAGGCGACCAGAAGGTGTAGCAGCGCGGCAATCTACAATAGGAAGACAGTCGTGGATTGAGCCTCAAACAAAAGGACAAATCACGTTGAACGTCCCCTGGGCCCGCATACACTCTTAATGTAGGCTACAATATCATGTTATCCAGATGTTGACAAACACCATGCTACTGCTGCTGCTGCTTGATCCTCCCAGTCATACTAGGCCAATAAAATGCACCACAGGAAACCCATCACATAACACGAGGTGCGGAGGAATAAATTACAAAGGACAAGTCCTTAAGTCGCGACTGTCACTGTCATTATGTGCTCTTAATCTCTGCGTCCTCTGTTTAGTTTAGTAACGGCGAAACATGTATCTTAGTTCTCTGTCCGCATGTGGCATCCCCCATTCTGTGCTGAGGATTGGTTCACATTCGAAAGGGGGGCACCCATGTCATCTGGGGGACCCCACTGCACTTATATCATGGTGGCACCTTACTTTACCAGTATAATCGTGCTGCAAATTGTGGCAATATTTTAGTAACATCCGTGAAGCTGCAGCCACAGAGGGTTGCTCTGATAACCCTAATCAGAGCCTTCTGACGCCTCATTATTTTTAACAAAGTTGATTTTAAGAAAAGGAGCGCCACATCGGATAGCTCTAATGAGAAGATATCACAGTACTTGATGCTGGATCTATAAGTAAGGATGTCCCGTCTTATCACGAACCTTGAGTTTTTAAAAAAGGGATTTGTGGGATGATGCTGAAAGTATCTATGCCCTTTTTCCTGTACTTGCTGCAGCACAGCACCATACAACTACGCTAGTGGCGTACTTGGTCTGTCAACTAGCCATTTATGTAAAATGGGAATTAAGCGACTTTCCCGTTGCAAAGGCCTCCAATACTTTAGTACTTTTGGGGGCCTAATGAAGGGGGGCAAAGGATACTGACACTTCAGCTGCCTAATGACCCTATTCCTTTCAAACTAATCACTCTTGAAAGCAGTTTCCCGACCATTCATCATCGTTACTCTCTTGGCCTTGTTCTTCGATTCGTCTTTAATGGTGTCTCTTTTCCAGGAAAAGACTTGGCAAATGAGCTTGAGGGGCTCCTGGGGTTTCACCCAACGTCTTTTTGCATTTCTCTCTCTCCTCCGATGTCGCCCATCAGCTCCTGTCATCTCTCCCTCCACTTCCCCGTGTATTGTGTGGTTGCATCTTTATTGCACTCCAGGCCCATTTGTCTATGTTTTAAAAGGTGCTTTTCTCCGAAATTGAGATGTTGTAATGTGGCCACAATGCACCCCCCTACTGCATTGAACAAAAAGGAGACCTGTGCCGCACGCGAATAGCAGATTATATGCACCTGAAAATAGGCTTTTGCTTAGTTCTTATGACTGCCCCATCTCCAGAATACTGTGTATGTAAAAATATTATGATGACACACCAGGCATCCTTGTTCCTTCGCCCTGTGCCCCTGATCAGATTGAGGTTTGTTTTTTTTTAAAGTCCGCATCCCCATTCCCAAAATCAAGGCCCCCAAATTTTATAATCGAACATATCTCATACTACCAAACTTTCTCATCTCTGGGAGGGTGCTCTGTGTGTTGCTTGAGCAATCAATGTTACCAGCCATTTGTCAGGAATCTAATTCACTTTAATAAACTTTCTCAGGCCATTTCTACTGAATTGATGAACAAGATTTTTTTTTTAAAAAAACAATACCACAGATATCACGGGCACAGGCCAATCACCAAGTTCGTATTCAAGTAAGCATTTTGGTACCTTGGCGTGGTAGTTTCCCCTTTAAGATCTGCCTGATATTGCCGTATTATACAATTGATGATGTATGGGTCTCTGTATATAATTGTGTTCTCAACAGATGCAAGTGAATTTGGGGATACAAGGAGGTTGTCAATTTTCTGGGTTTAGGAAGCTCTTCTGCCAACTGCAATATGGCAAAGCTAAAAATACTTCTAGGAGTCCCTGAATGTCAGAACTACCGACAGATCCTCCAGGAGGGCATAAAAACTACGATTCTGAAATGAAGATCCATAGGAAGGAAAACATACTGCGTAGAAAGCGCCAACCCCCCCCCTCCCTCGCTCCTTCCTGGACAGATTTAATGTGTTAAGTCCCAATGACAGCCTGTACCCCCGGAATTGTGCTATAATCCCCTGTAGTAAATACACGGAGATAAAGAGTCTGCTACACGTTTCACTCAAGGTGAACAATGTCCGAGTTCTTTTACCAATAGTTGTAGGAACCTAGAAAGTTCAGCACCAGCAACACGCCGGCCGTTCCCCTTTGTTTTCTCCTCTATTGGATTGTGGAATAAGGAGGATTGTCAACACCTGATTTAGAAAATCTTGGATCCCAATCGTAGAGGAAACCCATGGCCACCTTCACGTGGACAGTACAAGGTGATAGCGGACCGCATGTGATCGCGACAACTTGGTATATGAACAATCTTGGTAAATCAGCTGAGACAACGGTCCAATCTCGATATCCGCACATGTTAGATGGTGGAATTTTTGTTTGACCCCAAGCAACTTTGCCTTCAGAGGCACAATAATATGCTAAACTATACCCCTATGATGCAAAATAGTGAAGTCCCAACCACACCTGCACTGTCCCCCCCTTTTCCCTCTCGTCTTGACCCGACCCCCGCCCCCCCCCCCTGCCATTAGCTCAGAGTTGAGTGGATAGGGAGCATGCCGCACCTCGCCTTTACAACTGAACCAACCCACCACAGCCCCCAGAAGCTTTTGACAACATCCGCCTCTTACCCCTCTATCACAATCAACACCTTCCGCAAGGAGCCCTGACATTCCTGATTTGACCTCGTCCTACGCCTATACTGAAGACTGCTCGGTCAGCTACGATTACTCTTTTACTTCTTCTAGTCCTTGCACGTTAAAGTGGGGCTGGATCATAGATACCTCCTATCTATTAGTGAATGCTGAGATGCAGTATTTTGAGATCATTCTGAGACCATTTTCCACTCCCGTGTTCCTGAGACTGTGAATGTGACCCTTAATAGGTCGGAAAAAGTACAAAGGAAAGATTTTCACTCCCTCACCATTGGTGGTGCGTCCTGACTTCCGAACATCCTACTGAAACGCAACCACTATCAGAAGAAGCCCGTGCCATACACTAGTAAAGGCCGGGTATGCACTTCCACTTAACCTGAAACCTGCCGTTTTGGGCTTGTCCTCTCCAACCTATATGCCACTATTGGCAGACCATGCGGGAGTGCGGCTGGGCTGTATGAGCTGGCAGGGGAATGAACCCTCCAGCCTGTGCATATGTTATTAAAGCATACCATTCCACCGCTAAAACCTTCCTTGAACGATAGTATAAAACCGCCTCACTCAGTTTCGCTACCTGGCTAAACATTGGAACTCTTGGTCGGTTTCCATTATTGAATTGGATAGCAGGCGGTGCAGGACCAGCAGAAGGGAATTTGTTCCATCTAGATTCCAGTTCTACAGTGCAAAGGTGGTTTCAATATAGGCTTCCAATATTATAGAAGACTCATACTTCAGGATTTATTTTCTGGAGCGTTCCTCTGCGACCTTTGCGAAGATCGCCCACGGATCTTTCTATCAAAAAGCTATAGAAGGCTTAAGGGCGTGGGTGTTGTGGGATTTTTGGGGGGTACTAGAAGCAGGAGCCATACCAGAAGCCTCATCGACATTACCTTCCAGTCCAATATCTATTCCCTGTTTAAGTTTGGAATGTCCTGAAAAATCTTAAGCATTTCTTTAGAAACCGTCAAGAAGCATAGTCCATAGCTTGTTGCTTCCGACTCTTAAACATCTCACTAAACCGGATAACGCAAAACCTCTAACACCCAGGAAAAACACAATACTCACTTCTCAGACTGTGACTCATAACTTGTCGCCACGAGAACCGAAGCACAAACCTCTTTCCAGAGAAGAACAGCTGAAGACATAATCTTGTGGCACTTTAGCTGAATTGGCTGTTGATAAACATGTAGGATTCATGTCATGTTAGGAATATTAATGGATAAACACGCACTGCTCTTCAATATCCTACCGTCCATCAGAAGACGATGAGCTGACTTGTTGACAAGCTGGACTAGGTTCTTTGCAAGGTTTCTTCTACAAATAGGTTCAGTGAGTAATGGATGTATACATCGCTCCATAATATCTTATATGCAGGGAATCAACTTAAACTGTCTGCTGCCTGAGACAAAGTATAGACGTGCCTCCACCCCTCCTAATCCCCCCTCCATATAATACTACGTTACTTTTTATTCTCAGAGTACTCCATGCAGTGTCTCACACACCAATGCTTTCATATGTCGCAAGACAACAACTATTTTTAGTGTCAAGTTGCTGGTTTGTGCACTAGGTACTGCAATCACCTAATGCTGCCATGCCACCCCCATCTTGTTCCTGCCGGTGGTGCCTGCCCAACCTGAGGCAAAGAGGCTCGCTCACTCCTGGCTGGTGCACTACCCCGATCCTATGAGCCCCCATCCACCACTCATTTTAAATGGAATATCCAGCTGATAAAAGCACCCAAAAGTGGTAGGAGATTTGCTCTATTTTGCATAAGTACGAGACTCTTTAATTGTTTTGGGTTGTGCAATCAGGATAGAGATGTAAAACTGCCCTTTTGATATGTTACTCACACTCTAGGGGTTTGTAGATGGCGAAGACAAATGACAAACTCATAATCGGGCGACAGAATGGACCCAGATTTTTAAATACTTCCTTTCGCAGAGATTTTTAAAAGATTTTAAATACAACGCTTGAGGAATAGGTGTATTTTCTCACACACTGTCTTTAGATAAATATAAAATACGGGGGTCATTTATACTAAGGCCCTAGTTCGCGTTTTCCGCTCCCCATTGTTACCCGAATTTTCCAATTTTGCGGCCATTTTTCCCTGAACTTGCGCCCGCCCACGGCCTTTATTAACTGGCGCACACTTGATCGATTGTGTCGCGATCATTGGCCAGCCAGAAACCGCACACGGAAATCGGCTGGGACATGCGCCGAACAAAGAAAACCGACACGATTCGATAAAAAACCCGCCCGCATTTTTAAAAAAGTGTCGCTTGGAACACAGCATTACCTAATACCGCAATATAGGATCGTGAATCGCCGGAAGGAGACCCAATCCACCAGCAGAGAAACGCGCCGCTGTTAAGCGACGCGAATGGACCCGGTAAAGCTAACATCTCGCCCCACCATGCACTACTGAAACTGTCACCCCATATGTTCTAAGCCAAAGTGGGTTGCTCCACAAAAAAATGAGACTATGAAAGCACGTGGTTGTCTTGAACATTCTGTTTTACTTTTATGTTGGCGCCAGCATTAAAAGGGGTTTCCCCCGAAGAGTCAGGCCACTACCACCGGATAACACCTGGAAGTGGGGTGGCTAGACCAGCAAAGCATACACTTGCTTCCCTGGGAAAACCCCGTTTAAAGAGTTATTCGTCTTGCATGTGCATGATAATGAGAATTATGGTGGACACACGACATCGCGCTCAGCTATTTTACGATTGCTTGTCTGCATATTGAATCTACTCTCCGTTACTGCAGTAGAAAATAACTTCTTGCTGCCTTGTTTGAGGTAAGAGACGGCCTCATAGCTGAGAAGACTCCTTCTGCAGGAGAAGCAAAAGGGACTAATCAGCTGCCAGAGGAGGAGAAGACTGATTTGCCACAATACAAACAGGATAGCCCATCAAATACTCTAACTCCTAGAAAACTTAAAAATAATTTAACAAACAAATAAGACTAGAGAGATTCTAACTCATCATACCTACAATCTCTCATTTTCAAGGCATTGATGACATCATACGGCAAGCAGGACAGGAGATCGTGACAAACCAGAGTCTTCAAGTGTTCATACGTATCAACTTTGGGTCAGAGATGACCCGCCCCCCCCCGAGGTCCAAAAAGGTGGTGTAAAATGTAAGCACAATATCCACCAAAAATATCACTCCACAATGCTGTCTATACCACCAACGCAGGCAAACATGGTTCTGTTTAGTTTTGAAGGACACGTTGTAGGGACCAGGATTGCTGTGTAAAACGTTAATAAATACAAGATGACCCATTCCCAGGTGGTTTTAAAAACACAGTAATGCAAATGATAATGTTGGAGGGGTCTTTGGGCCCTCTTGTTTGTGATTGGCGGAAGAATTTCAAACCAAGTTGCCA
This sequence comes from Engystomops pustulosus, assembly GCA_019512145.1. Taxonomy (NCBI): domain Eukaryota; kingdom Metazoa; phylum Chordata; class Amphibia; order Anura; family Leptodactylidae; genus Engystomops; species Engystomops pustulosus. The sequence goes on from CM033643.1 coordinate 217,850,953, forward strand.
CACCTAAAAAAAAAAAAATTGAGACAATGTAAGTCTGAGTATAGTCACTGCTACGGGGAACTGGGAGCAGGGATATGGATATTTTCCTATTTATTTTATTCAAATTTTTTTTTTATCCCATTAAGATTGAAGGAGAAAAAAAAAAACCTCTAATATCAGCCGCGTTATCTATTTAAACCCTGATATCTAAAGTTATAATTTTCTTCATTAAAATAACAATTGGTGTATAATTTACGTGAACCTTTGGCGGTAAATCCATTAGTGATCCATCAGGAGTATTATAATTCACTGATATAGAAATATTGACATACTGTATGTGTTCGTTGACCTCCACGGCTAATGACCGCTACCAAGACTAAGGATCGTATAAGGGAGTGGGGCAGAGCGAATTCATATCTCATCAGTATCTCATTTCAAAAACAAGTAAAGAGAGTGCAATAATCTGTATCATATATAAACACATACTGAATACTGAATACAATGTGAGGTCCAGAGTCCCAATTAAGGAATCTACAATCAACAAAATCCATCCTGATAATCCAGGGACAAATTTACTCATAGATCCGGCACCGTGACGTGGTATCTTCTTATATATTTATCATCATGGTCTCCTTCTTTCTAAATCGATTTTGAAATTTTGCTATGAGCCAGAATGCTCTGGGAAGCCCCTCCCATGCTGGAGCTTCACGGCTGTTCAACCTGTCTCATCCCCCTGCCCCCTCATACTTCCCTCTCTCTGCCTGTGAGAGGGGAATGTTCTCTTTGCCATGTAACAGCCTGTGACTTCTGCGCACGAGGGGCTCACAGGGAACCGCCCGTAGCTCTTCTGCTCTTAGCTAATAATAAAAGTTGATTTTTAGAAGAAGAGGCCATGGATAACAAATATAAGAAGATTCCACAGTCCGGTGCCTGGATCTATGAGTATGTCCCTGGTTTATCATATGGGATTTTGATTGTAGATTTTCTTTTCTTCAAATAGTGGCTCGGTCCTTCGGGTCTCATAAGGATTGTCTGAATAGGCCTTGAAGTCTGGCCCCTCGGTCTGAATTAAGTGGAATGTAATTATCAGCGCCATAACAGCGGCGTCTTTTTTTCTCCTCTATTGGATTGCGTGATAGGAGGATTCACCGGATTATGAAATATCTTGGATCCCATCGTAGAGGATCCCGTGCCACACCTCGGACAGTACAAGGTGATAGGACCCATGATCGCGACCTATTGGATATGACATCAATTTGGTAAATCACAGACGCAAGGTCCAATCTACTGCTGCACATGTTTGATGTGGAATTTTTTTGTTGATCCCCAACAAACTTTGACCGGGAACCGCCCTAATGCTACAACTCAGATCTACCCCTTGAGTGCAAATAGTGAAGCCCAACCCCACCTCCCCCCACTTTTCTTCTCAGTCTTCACTCGCCCTGCTGCCATTGACAAGAGGTTAGGCTTTATTGCTACACACTAGAAGGGATAGGGAGGATGACATTCCTGATGTTGACTCGTTCCTATACGGAAGACGCTGGAGTGCAGTTGATTACTGCAAGTAAGAGAGCTGGAACCAAAATACCCTACTATATATTAGTTGAATGGTGGAGGATGATATTTTCAGACCGCAATAATCCTGAAAACAAGGTCCCGTTTCCAACCTCCAGTGTTCCAGAGGCGTTAATGTGACCTCAGGGTGGGTCATCAATAATACATTGGTGGGGGTCTGACTCCCAACATCCTTACTAAACTGCAACCACACCGGAAGAAGTACAGTGTCATACACTGTGTAAAGGCCAGGGGTGCACCAGCCATGAGACGAGTTGAGCCTCTTGCTTCAGGCAGCACCAAGATGGGGGGCAGCATCAGGGATTCAGCCACTTGCTACAAAGCAGGACCTGACACTTACCAGTTACCTGAAACGGGAATGAGCTGTAGTAACCCACCCCGGGTACTACACAATGGGGGAGATACATCGTGGCTTCTCCGCCAGTTTTCTGGTGGAGAATCCACATGAATATCCCCATCCCTGCCGATTTTGAGGTTTCTCCGACCTATATTCCACAATGGGAGACCAAACGAGAAGTGCAGCTGGCGGATGGCTGGCAGGGGTGTGAACACCCAGCCTGTTATATCTACTATAGTCTCCACTGGAAAACCTTCTGAGACTATAGAAGTAAATGCCATCAGTTGTGATCTGGTCTTAAATTTGGAACTGGTGGAGTTTGTGTCCATAGTCACTAAGAGGTCGGAGCTTATTATTCAATATGAGTGCAGGACCGCGGCTAAACGCCAGTCTTAATGAATTCCCCCCAATGTATACAGCTTTATACTTAAGGATCTGCTTTTTCTGGAGCTTCGGCTACTGCTTTGCCGAGACCCCACTGATTCTTATCAATATAAGAAAGCTATAAGAAGGCTTAGCATAACACAGGGATGGGTGTTTGTTTTTTTGGGGGGGCGTGCTAGAAGCAGGAGCCATATCAGACCACCAGCAGACAATTTCCTGTCCATAATCTATTCCCTGTTTAGTTGGATATTCTGAAAAATTAGCATTTTTCAAAACTAGTCAAGAAGAAGTCATCTTTATCGCTCCGACATCTTAAACATCTCACTAAACCGGATGCAAACTCTAAACACAAGAAAACAAATATCTATTCATCAAGCTGTGACTGATACACTTGTCCCACGACCGAAGCAACATCTTCCAGAGAGAAAGCTGAAGACAATAATTTGGGGCACTTTAGCTGAATTGGCTGTTGGAAAATGATAGTTATGTCTGTAGGAGTATTAATGGATAAAAGCGACTGCTCTTCAAATACTTCACGTACTAGAAGAGGATGATGCTGACTTGTTGACAAGCTGACTGGTTGTTCAAGGTTTCTTTACAAAATAGGTCAGGAGAATGGATGTCGTACATCGCCCTATAATCTTATGCAGGGGATCAACTTAACTGTCTGCTGCCTGAGACAAGTTATAGAACGGTGCCCCCTCCAACCCATCCAGTAGTAATATATCAGGTTACTTTTTAGTTCTCAGGTTCTCCATGAAGTGTCTCACACCCAATGCTTTCATATGGTGCGAAGAAACACTATTTTTAAGTGTCAAGTTCTGTTTTGTCATAGGTGACTGCATCACTAATGCTGCCCCCCATCTTGCTCCAGGTGGTGCTGCCTGAGGCAAGAGGCTCAGCTCATCCTGGCTGGTGCACCCCTGATCCTATGCCTCCCATCCACCTCATTTTATATGGAATCATACTGATAAAAGCATCCCAAAGTGGGAGGAGTTTGTGCTATTTTGCATAAAAGTAGGACTTTTTAATTGTTTTGGGGTATTGGCATCAGGATAGAGATTAAAACTGCCCTTTGATAGTGTTATGCAAACCTAGGAGGTTTGTAGGAAGGGAGAGCAATGAAAACTATTCGGCGGACAGAATGGACCAGATTTTTAATACATTTTTGCAGAGATTTTTAAAAAGATTTTAAAATACAGCTTGATAGGTTGATTTTCACACAGTCTTTTAGATGAAATATAAAATACTGGGGGTCATTTACTAAGGGCCCGATTCGCGTTTTCCCGATGTGTTACCCGAATATTTCCAATTTGCGCCGATTTTTCCTGAACTGCCCCGGGTTTTTAATGGCGCACTTGATCGGATTGTGGCGCATCGGCGCCAGAATGCACGCAACGGAAATCGGGGGACGTGGCCGAACGAAAACCCGACAGATTCGGAAAAACTGCCGCATTTTTAAAAAAAGGTGTCGCTGGACAGGCACTTACCTTACCAAATATAGGATCGTGAATCGCCGGAAGACCCGAATCCACCGCAGAGAACGCGCCGCTGGATCGCGAATGGACCGGGTAAGTAAATCTGCCCCACTGACTACTGAATGTCACCCCTAGGTTCTAAGCCAAAAGTGGTTGCTCCACCAATAAAAATGAGACTATGAAAATGCACAATGTGTTGCCTTTAACATTCTGTTTACTTTTATAGTATGGCGCCACAAGTTAAAGGGGTTTTCCCACGAAGATTAGGCCCTATCCACAGGATAACTAACTTGCTGATCAGTGGGGGTCTCAGCACTAACTTGTCTTCATGGGAAAACCCCTTTAAAAATAAGTCTGCATGTCCATGTAATGAGTTATGGTGGACACACATGCTCAGTCACTAGTTTTACAGTTAGCTTTCTGCATAGTAATCTTGTCGTTACTCAGTAGAAATAACTTCTTGCTTGGCTTGTTAGGGAAGGAGCAGAGCCTCATAGCTGAGAAGACTCCTTCTGCAGGAGAAGCAAGAAGGGACTATCAGCTGCCAGAGGGAGGAGAAGACTGATTTGCCACAATACAAACAGGATAGTCCATCAAATACATCTAACTCCTAGAAAACTTAAAAAAATAATTTAACAACAAATTAAGACTAGAAGATTACTAACCTCATCTACATTTTCAAAGGCATTGATGACATCATACGGCAAGCAGGACAGGAGATCGATGACAAACCAGGTCTTCAAGTAGTTCATACGTATCAACTTTGGGTCAGAGATGACCTCCCCCGCAGGTCCAACAAAGGTGGTGTGAAAATTAAGCACAATATCCACCAAAAATATCACATCCACAATGCTGTCTACCACCAACCAGGCAACATTGTTCTGTTTAGTTTTGAAGGACACGTTGTAAGGGACCAGGATTGCTGTGTAAAACGTTAATATCAAGATGACCCAGTCCCAGGTGGTTTTAAAAACACAGTAATGCAAAATGATATGTGGAGGGGTCTTGGGGGCCTCTTGTTTGTATTGCGGAAGAATTTCAGAACCAAGTTGCAACACCTAAAAAAAAAAAATGGAGACAATGTAAGTCTGAGTATAGTCACTGCTACAGGGAACTAGGAGCAGGTATATGGATATTTTCCTATTTAATTTTATTCAATTTTTTTTTTTTATCCCATTAAAGAATTGAAGGAGGAAAAAAAAAACATCTATAATCAGCCGCTTTATCATTTTAACCCTGATATCTAAAGTATAATTTTCCTTCATTAAAATAACAAATTGGTGTATAATTTACTGTGAACCTTTGGCGGTAAATCCCATTAGTGATCCATCAAGGAGTATTATATATTCACTGATATAGAAATATATGACATACTGTATGCGTTCGATTACCTCTCACGCTAATGACCGCTACCAGACGTAATGATCTATAAGGGAGTGGGGCATGAGCGAATTCATATCTCATCAGTATCTCATTAATCTAAACAAGTAAAGAGTGCAATAAGTCTGTACATATATAAAACATACTGAATACTGAATACAATGTGAGGTCCAGAGTCACCAATTTAAAGGAAATCTACCATCAAAATCCATCCTGATAATCAAGGGACATTACTCATAGATCCGGGCACCGTGACTGTGGTAATCTTCTTATATTTATCATCCATGGTCTCCTTCCTTCTAAAATCAATTTTGAAAATTTTGCTAATGAGCCAGAATGGCTCCTGGGAGACCCCCTCCATGCTGGAGCTTCACAGGCTGTTTCACTGTCTCATCCCCCCTGCTCCCTCAGCACTTCCCCCTCTCTCTGCCTGATGTAATCTCAGTGAGAGGGGGGAATGTTCTCCTTGCCAGTGTAACAGCCTGTGACTCTGCAGCACAGAGGGGCTCAGGGAACCGCCCCAGTAGCTCTTCTGGCTCATTAGCATAATTATAAAAGTTGATTTTAGAAAGGAGGAGACCATGGATAACAAATATAACAAGATTAACACAGTCACAGTGCCTGGATCTATGAGTAAGTGTCCCTGCTTTATTATGATGGTTTGGTCTCGGGTCTCATAAGGATGAGTATGAATAACCTTGAAGGTCTGGCCTGGGGTCTGAATTAAGTGGGAATTTAATTGGGCATCAAATAATTATTTAGGGGTCAAAATTCATTTAAGCTAGCTAGAATTAATGTAAATATTTGATTTGGTGTTTTGTCTAAGTGCTCAAGTAACTTGAGTGTCTGGATTGTTGTTTGAATTTATTTACTTGTCTTAAGAAGGAATAAATTTACAATTCTGGTCTGGGGTCTAAATTAAATAAAGAAGTCTGGTCTGGGGTCTAAATTACATTGATAAGTCTTGTCTGGGGTCTAAATTACATAGATAAGTCTGGTCTGGGGTCTAAATTACATAGATAAGGCTGGTTTCTGGGGTCAATACATAGATAGTCTAGTCTGGGGTCCAAATACACTAGAAAGCTTCTGGTCTGGGGCGCTAAATTACTAGATAGCTGGTCTGGGGTTCTAAATTAATAGAGAAGTCTATCGGGTCTAAATTATATAGATAAGGCTGTCTGGTGGGGTCTAAATTACTAGATAAGTCGGGTCTGGGGTCTCAATTTACTACGATATAGTCTTATCTGCGGGTCTAAATTACGTAGATAAGTCCTTCTGGGGTCTTACATTACATAGATAAGTCTTATCTGGGTCTAAATTACATGTAAGTTGGTCTGGGTGATTACAAATAAGCGGTGGCAAATTACAGATAATTTGGTTGGGGTCTAAAATTCATACATAAGCTGATGGGTCAATACATGGAGTCTGGTTGGGTCAAAAATTACATATAGTACTGGTCTTCTTCTGAGTCTAATTCATAATTAAGTCGTATCTGGGTGTCAAATACATAGAAACGTCTGTCTGGGGTCAAAATTACATAGTATAAGACTGGTTCTGGGGTTTAAAAGTACATAGATAAGACTGTCTGGGGTCTAATACAAGTAGACTGGTATGGGGCTAATACATAGATACGTCTGGGTCTGGTGTTAAATAAAATTAGTATCACTGGTCAATAAATCCTATTCTCATAGGGAAAACATTTTGAGTTCCACAAATGCCACAAGGTTTGTTGTATCGTAGTTCCCAGCATGCTCTGATTCTTTGGTCCAGGTCATAGTCCAGTATGCTCTACCTTATCTACAAACACGCTGATCTAGTATTGCAGAGACATGTTATCGTATTAATGTCCCGCTTGTCTTAATATCTTATAATGGGAATCCCTCTTGAGCTTGTGTCACACGACAAGCTACAATGACTATGGAACAGTAACACCATCACCACCGGTGATTAATTATAAGGTTCATATTCTCATGCACAACAAAACCTCTCCACCCCTTGACCTGTGGTCCCACTGTAAAATCAATGCCCAGTGTATTAATCACAAGTGACTCTTACAGTCTATGGATGAAGGGGACCATAATAACCCTCTTTTATTCTCCATGGTGAAGGATGCAATCGAACTGCAGCCTAGTGAAGCGTGTCTGCTAGAAGATCCTCTCCTCCACACAATGCAATGAACTCAATCACAAAACCCTTATACAAAATAAGAAGTAAACTCGGAAGCCGGCCCCGTCAGACCATGGTCTCCATGCTGCTCCCATTCCGCACCTTCTCCCAATACTGATATTAGTAAGTCTGACGTCATACGTGAGCATCATTTTAAATTAAATCCAGGAGGCATTGGACTGGATGGAGCTGGCACGCCCACGGAGCGTTCCCTCGAAATCCAGATGAAATGATAATGTGTGTACGCTGTAGTTTTTCGATTAAGTCAGAGCTTGATCTTAACATTTGCCTGGATAACTGCATTATTTCATAATGGTTTTTATGAGGACGACATTCTGCTAATATCATACCTTGTAGTCCCAAGAAATCCATTTGAAAGTATGTCTCTTAGAGTATGTGGGTTTGCTTTACCAGTCCTCTTGTAACAGCCAAAACCGCTTATGTTAATTTTCCCATTTTTCACTTTATTCACCTTTTTTCAGAGGTACAGCTTGTAATTTCTTACATAAAGTATTTAAAGACTACTCTACCCCAGATCAAGGATCGTAAAACCAAGGCGCACGTACAGCTGGTGTGTGGTTCCCCTCTGGCAGGATCTCCTCTTCTGTTTAGCTTTATATGCCTGTGTTTTACAAAAAAAGCTCTTAAAAAAATTATTTAAATGACCTTCGGCTACATTGACACTATAAGAACCTGGAGCCCTCGGTTAAATTTTTGCAATAATTTTTGAATAGCCTCTTTTAGTGAAAAACAAAGGCATCAGAAGCTAAAATAAGCGTTTCCTGCCGGGGTCGAGGGTGGGGGGGCCACACCATATGTAAAGTGTGGTTTTTTACAAATCCTTATGGAGATGGAGATTCCTTAATAAAGAGGCCCTAATAAAAATATGATGTCGCTTTAAGTAAGGTCGGACTCCAATAATTTGCTGTTGACGAGATCGAGTGGTATGGAAATCCCTACCGTGAAAAGGGATTTTCGGCCCACTAAACAATTTAAGGATGCCCTAAAAGACTAGCATGATAGGGCTCGTAGAGCTTAGGCTGATTTGGTGGTGTTGTCTCTAAAGTGTTGTCCAATGGGACATTCATTGGACACCAAATAAAGAAGTTGGTTGGGGTCAAATTACATGGAAAAGTCTGGTTGGGGTCCAAATTAAATAAGAAGTCTGGTCTGGGTGCCTCTAAATTACAAGATAAGTCTTATCTGTGGGTCTAAATTACATAGATAAGTCTGGTCTGGGGTCTAAATTACATAGATAAGTCTTATCTGGGGTGTAAATTACATAGGATAGTCTTTCTGGGGTCTAAATTACATAGATAAGCTGTCTGGGGTCTAAATTACATAGATAAGTTCGGTCTGGGTCTTATTACATAGATAAGTCTGGTCTGGGGTCTAAATTACATAGATAAGTCTGGTCTGGGGTCTAAATTACATAGATAAGTCTGGTCTGGGGTCTAAATTACATAGATAAGTCTGGTCTGGGTCTCTAAATAAAATTAGTATTTGGTCAATAAATCCATTCTCATTAGGAAAACATTTGAGTTCTCACAATGCACAAGGTTTGTTGTATCGTAGTCCCAGCATGCTCCGCTTCTTTGTCAGGTCATAGTCCGAGTATGCTCTTACCTTATCTAACACGCGGATCTATAATTGCAGAAGACATGTTTATCTAGTTATGTCCCCTTGTCTTAATATCTTATAATGGGAATCCCTCTTGAGTCTTGTTGTGTCACCGACAAGCTACAATGACTATGGAACAAGTAACACCATCACACAGGTGATTAATTATAAGGGTTGCAATATCTCATGTACCAACAAAACCTCTCCACCCCTTGGCCCTGGTTTCCACTGAAATCCAAGAGTCCCTGTATTAATCACAAAGTGACTCTACAGTCTATGGGATGAAGGGACCATTATAACCCTCCTTTATCTCCATGGTGGAAGGATGCGAGTCTGAACTGCAGCCTAGTGAAGCGTGTCTGCCGAAGATCTCTCCACAATGCAAATGAACTCTAATCACAAACGCCCTTATAAACAATAAGAAGTAATACTGAAGCGCGCGGTCACGAACATGGCTCCAGCTGCTGCTCCATTCCCACCTTCTCCCAATACATCTATATTACTAAGTCCTGACAGTCATACGCTGAGCATCATTTTAAATTAAAATCCGGGCATTGACTGGATGGAGCTGCACCCAGCGGAGCGGTTCCCCTCGAAATACCAGATGAAATTGAAATGTTTACGTTGTATAGTTATTTCGATTAAGTCAGAGCTGATCACATTTGCCTGGATAACTGCTTTATTTTAAATGGTTTATGAGGATCGACATCTGCTTAATCATGAACTTGTAGTCCCCAGAAAATCCCATTTGAAGATGGTCTCTTAGGTATGCTGGTTGTTCTTTTCAAGTCCTTTGAACAGCCCAACCGCTTATGTTATTCCCCTTTTTCACTATTATTCATTTTTTCAGGCTACAGCTGTAATTTCTACATATAAGTATATAAAGGAAATCTACCACCAGATCAAGGATTGTAAACAAGCGCACTACTGCTGGTGTGGCCCCCTCTGGCAGGATCTCCTCTTCTTTTAGTTCTTATGCTCTTGTTTTTACAAAAAAAGGCTTTAAAAATTATTTAAATGAACCTTGGCTCAGGCTCATTGACACTATAGAACCTGGAGCCCCTCGTTAATTTGCATAATTTTTATAGGCCTTTTTAGTTAAAACAAAGGCATCAGAAGCTAAAAGAAAAGCGTTCCTGCCCGGGTAGGGGTGGGGGGCACACACCAGATGTAAGTGTGGTTTGTTTACAATCCTTGATGCAAATGGTAGATGTCTTTAAGTAAAGGTGCGACCCCTAATAAAAGTCTATGCTGTATGAGGCTGAGCCATGCGAGTGTGTATGGAAACTCCTACCCTGAAAGGGGTTTTACCTAAAATTTATGCCATCTACATGATAGGGCCTAGCTTGCTGATTGGTGGGTGGTCTCTAATCAGGGGTCCAATGGGACCTTCATTGGACACTCATCGCTCCCCAAGAGAGCAGAGCAGCCGCATGCGCATGGCCGGGGCACCCCCTTCAACTCTATGGAGCTAACTGAGTGCGGCACTCGCCAATCTCCCTCAGCTCCATAGAGATGAACAGGGCTCGCTCATGTTGGGGAGTGACGGAGGTAAATTGGACACCCTGTTCTGGTGATCTGTGGGGGTTCATCACTGGACCCCCACTGATCAGCAAGCTAGGCTCTATCTTTGGGGAAAACTCCTTTATGACATTAGGGTGTGTACCTTCAAACTCTGATACTAGCACCAATTGGACAATGTTAGTGAATCTCTGTATGAACAACTAGGGACTAGGGAATGGTAACACCCAATTGGTAATTGGTTCATACATTTCCAGGAAGAATAAGAATGCCACCATGCAGCGTTTTTTTTCCCAAGTGGGTCACTTTAAATCTGGTCACATGAACGTTTGGCGATAACCATTCTACACCCCTGGATATAGAGGGTTTTCATAATGTTGTAGTCCCATGATGGAATAAATAGATTTATAAATTACATTAATATAATGTGGTATCCCCCTGGATCTCCACCTTGTTTAGTTCAATTATGTAAATGAAGACTAGGGCAGCCAAATTTTGTCACCCTAAGGCCCGTTCCACACTTGTGAGTGTGATGCGATGAACTCGCATCACACCCGCAACGCATGCTGCCGGGAACGCACGGCCGAACGCTGCACCGCAGGAGTGAAGTGCGAGTGTGATGCAGCAGCATGCGAGCGTGTTGATGCGCAAGTGTGGAACGGGCCTTACGATATCCATGTTAAGCCCAAAGATTGGGCATCTCAAGGCACATCCACCAATCCAGAAATGTGTGTATGACCTAAAATTTCAGAGCAGAAGGTGAGTATTGTTAACTTAGAGACGTTTATCTATTATGGTTCCCAAAATGCCATAAAGTAGCCATATTGATACCCTGGAAAAATCTGGAAAACTGGGCTCCAGCCGAAACTGAGCCGTGGGTGGTGTCCATCGTGATTTAACTCTTACTATAATACTTATATTTTTACGGAGGGTGAAACATTTTACGTATTACCTCAGCAAGTCGTGAATGTTTATGTACATTCTCGCCTTTATGAACCGTGGGAGCCAACTGTTGCAAGACCCCTCTGCTTGTGTAAGGGCTCTTGTCAGGCGCGTCTAGCCTCCCCCAACCGCAAGAAAATCACACAAATGACAAAATATATCATATACACCGTGGTCATCTGCGATCAAACCAACCCTCCCACCTTCTCAGACAAGGATGGGCTATACTAATCTCCTAAAACCTCCCAGGACCCAGAATTATAAGCTTTTGAGCACTGCTATATCTATAGGGGTCGCAGCAGCAGATGCAGATTCAACCAGACCCATAAGTCAGGGCACCAAGAGACCCCTCAATACACTTTCATCTTGTTTGATGTCTGGCAGTAAATGTATTGTAAATCCGCTGCCTGCTCCATGCAATGAGATTTATATACCTCTGCTCTTGGTCTGTCACACTCACCGGGAGAAAAACATCAGCCTATTAGGTCAGTTAGGATAAACTAAGGGAGAAGGTGAAAGAAAATGGCACCTGTGAGTGCTACAGTATTCACCTAGCACTTGGGCACATTTACTTACCGGTCCGTTCGCGATCCAGCGGCGCGTTCTCTGCACGGATTCGGGTCCGGCCGGGATTCATCAAAGCAGTTCCTCCGACGTCCACAGGTGGCGCTGCTGCGCTGAAGTTCGCTGGAATGCCTCGAAATACACCGGCCTATCCAGGATGAAGGTGAGTGAATTTTCGCGACACAAATTTTTTTTTAAATGCGGCGGTTTTTTCCGAATCACGTCGGTTTTCGTTCGGCAGCCCCCCCGATTTCCGTCGCGTGCATACCGGCGCCGATGCGCCAAATCCGATCGCTGTGCGCCAAAAACCCGGGGCAATTCAGGTACAAATCGGCGCAAATCGGAAATATTCGGGTAACAACGTCGGGAAAACGCGAATCGGGCCCTTTAGTAAATGACCCCCATTGTGTATGGAAGGGACTGCAGAGTAACGGTGGGGGTCACACGTTCTGGTGGTATTGCACTTGGGGATTGTGCGATCATATCGCGATTCCACTGAAACACATGTGATCGTTATTGAGCAACCAGTGTATTTAACATTGTGTACATGCAAAACACGTGGTCCTAGTTACTGATCAAATGTCTTTCATTGAAAAATGCAAAGGGAAACAAACCCCTTTCCATTCTGCTTGCTTGCATTTAAAACCCAATGCAACCAGAATATGTGACTGGAGATTTTACTTCATTACGGTAGAGCAATTACTTCTCACTGGTATCGAAATTTTATAGAGGTATCTCCCGATATTGGTTGGGCTGCCATTTTAAAGATTTACTTCCATGTATAGAGCTGAACTGCTGTGTCTAAACTGTTTGTGGGAATAGTTCATTCCAGGCGATTGGGTGCAAGGTTATCACCCCACAAGTCGCATGTTTTCACAGGTTGTATGTACTTTATGCTAGCATGTGATATGCAATCATCAAAATGTGTAAAAACTCTGATATGTCCATAGAGTCTGGGGAGGTCTGTCCTTTACATAGAGGCTGTGAGATACTAATAATCAATAATTAGTGCTGAGAAGATGATTAAAGTAGGAGATGTCACCCCGGACCGCGACGTCAGCACTGAATAAGCAGAACACAAGTAAGTAACTAGATTTGTGAATTGTGTTACAGGTAATGATGTGGATGATACCAGGGAAGGACTGAGTTATTCATGATGCAGATATTATCTGATCAGATACAGACAAACAGGCGCCATTATACTGACCACCCCATCCCCAAAACTAGACCCCATAGGGACCGGCCATGGTTGTAAGTGATACTCCGACTATAACCAGTGTTCACTCATAACTTAAATCCTTAGCAGGGTATTTTTATAGAACCCTGGATTAAAGGGATGGCCAAAAACAGGCCCGGCCCTCTCCCACAGGCCTTGGCCCCTCTCCCACAGGCCGTGGTACCTCTGCTGGTAAAATAAATAAGGTAATTTGTGTCCCCATTGTGACCCAGCTGGTCTATAGCAGGTTTCTGATATAGTTTTATAGATTATAGCCATCCAGGTTGGTTGCAAATGCAATTATCTCTTGTAAATTAAGTATATATCTCTAGTAGGCCGCTTTTTCACAGATCTTGAAAGGAATATAGGCCGAAACCATGCCAAAAACCACAGCGGCTCCTTTTCGGGGTTGTTTGGAAAAAAAAATGTACTGAGTCGATAAGATTGCCAGGGGAAATGGGCAGTTTTGATAAATGATTTGGGGTGTGTGCAACGGCTACAAACTGGATGATCATCTAATCGTTGTTTAAAGCGGATGTCACTAAAGGTGCAAAGAAACAAAACCACTTTGTCCTGCTCGTTTCGGACGGAGCATCTTCACAAGAAACCAAACCGGCGTCCCTGAAATGTGGGATAAGGAAAATTGGGATGTGAACGATACTCATTCCTGCTTAAAGGGGTTCTCCAGTCACACAAATTATTCCCTATTGAGCAGAATAGGGATAAACTTACTGAACAGCAGTGGGAACCCATGTATTACAAGATGGGGTCCAGTTACCTCTCAAATGAAAAGCGCAGTGGTTGCAATTGCCCCTGCTGCTCTATTCATCCCTATGGCCACTGTGGACATAGCAGAACGCAGTACATCAGTTGTCCATAAATAGTGACGGGGGGAAGTGCACCCTCAGCCTGCCATCCATTAATTAGGGGAATAACACACCACCCATTGACGATCCATCACTGAGACCCCACGTCTTATTTCATGGGGATAAGAGTTAGGTACAGAAATATCCTCTATGGATGAACAGCAGTCCTTGTCATGTGATGTCACAGCTTGTTATTATATTCCTGGTCACGTATGTCACACAGGTGCACAGCTTGATATCCCTTGTCAAGGACGTCACACAGGTGCATGGCTGTGTTATACCCTGGTCATGTGATTGTCACAAGGTGCACATCTTGTGTACCCTGTTCATGTAAACCAACAAGTGCACAGCGTTTATATCAATGGTCATGTGATTGTCACACAGGTGTACGGCTCATTTATCCCGGGTCAGTGATGTCAACAGGTGCAAAACATCACATGACAGTGGACCAGTGTTTACCACAGAAGTAAACAATGAAGCTTCCTGTTGAATGACAGCGATCTAAAAACCCAGCAAGGTATTGATACAGAAAGTATATTGAAAATTGTCTAACTTTTCATCACACAAACAATATCAATTATTTGCTGAAAGTAGACGCCTTTACTGCACACGTGTGGCTCGCAACTATCCAGGAAACCAAGAAGATGAGAACGGGCAGTAAGGAGCGCGCACATGGCGAAGCAGAGAAGTGATGGTCATAATAGAGGAAGGGAGGGGGGGGGGGGGTGCTTGAAGTACGGGGGTGACATAGTCAAAGCTGTTCCGGAGCAGTGTCTGGGGGTGTATCAATGCACCAACCTCATGTACACATATTATAGGCTTGTATGGCAATGCAGCATTTACAAGCAATGATGCGGTGGCATGCTCCCTTAAAAACAATAATATAGGATCTGCACATTCACTAAAATAGCAATACTGACAATGATTCTAAGAATTCCAGACGCAGAAATAGGGAACAGTCGTTCACAGCGGCGCTGTCGCGAGGAGAGAATACTACACGTTCATTGCTTCTTTCCCCCGGTAGCAGGAGCCGCTCTATGAATGCAAATAGATGCGAATGAACCAGGGGAAGATAATGAGCGGAGGGTGATTTGGCAATTTACCAATCACGCAGAACTCATTGTTCTTTAATGATCACTGCAAGGCACGAATAAAGCCCCCGAAATAAAAACAATGCGAAGTGTATATTGTGGTGTACAGTACAAAAGCGCGGCGGAGAGACCACATCATGGCCGCAAGAAAGATGAAGGCGCCACTTACTGTTCTTCTTATACATGAGATTTCGAAGGAGTTCCTCTCGTAATCTCAAACGTCTGCCTGACTTTCTCTATGGTCTCTTTGTCTCAACTCCCTACATTAAAACTGAAAAAAAAGTAACATGTTAAGATGCACATATATATTGTTTACTAACAAATAGCATCTTCAATTTTGGTGTATTCCTCCCATTCCATATAACCATCAAGCTGAACATGGGGTCCTCTATGATGTCTATTGATATCTAAGATACCTACCTTGAGATAGTTGAGATCCATAAAGGGATATTCCCGTCTGGGGTGTTCATATTTTATTTATTTTATCTGCCATATATATATAATATTAAATTGCGTGTTATTAAAAATATTACCTGTGTAAAGGTAATGTCCCAAAATGTATCCATATTGCCCATTAGAAACAAGATAGTTGTCCTGGATACTGACCACCCTCGCACACTGGCAGTGATGGCCAGTGTGCTCTTAGACCCTGCCTGACCACCTAAGCGTTCGTTAACATAGGATGGTTGGGGAAATGCAGTAACTCCCTATGATTTATTTTAAAATTAGATTTTTTTGCAATCACACACCCCAGCAAAGGTGGTTGTATCCAAGGACAGCTCTATCTATTTCTAAGGGCAAATGGCTATAGTCATATTATATTTGCGCAGGTAAATTTTTCTTTAATACTTGAAATTGTAGAGTAATGTATGTATATGTCAGATGAATTAAATTTAATGGCACAGATGGGATATCCTTAAGTCTTATATTTGGCCATGATTAAGACCAAGTGGGGAATCTGATAGCTGCCTTTTAGTTATAGAGATAGACATGGGGCCAGCGAGTTCTTAGGATGTTATGTATATAATATGTTATTACTTACCTGCATTTGCTGCTTTTTTGCATAAAACTTCTGCCCGGTGATATCCTGATAACTTGCGAACCCGTCATTGCTGTTAGACTATCGGCCAGTCCACTATCTGGGCATACCCAAGACACAAGTTAGTCTCTGTTCCATAAAAAAGAATATTTAATGATACACTATGGCGTCCAGGATGCAGTAGGTATTGTTTAACCCCTTCTGATCTATAAACCTAAGGAGCACTGACCATCACTGTATGTATATATATATATATATATGTGTGTGTGTGTGTGTGCGTAATAGACAGACAAGATCTATATATTTTCAACCTGATTAATGATAAAATCCGAACCCTGAAACCACCATTAGGTGGGCGCTCACAAGAGACTGCATACTGTTTCTACTTCGCCCTTTAGAAACCCATTTTTTGCCATCCAGAAGACATAACATTTGAGTAATTTGTCGACAGAATCTATGAATGGTACATTGTGATTCCTCCTCCCACTTGTTTTTAGATCTCTGTAGTTTGTCTATTTGCACTTGCATTTGTCCTTGTCTACACTAGTATTACCTGCTGCGCCATCACCAGGGTATGCATGTCATCCTGGGACATGATCTGTCTCCTAATTTGGAAGCACATATATGCCCAGGGATGTGAAACAGGTAAAAAACGATGTTTATTTGTTTTAATAAACTGCAGAACGTTACGTGTGATGATTACACTTTATTAACATAAATCCTGCGTTTATCCTTCAGTCAAACAGTTCAGAACATAGTGTTTGTAAAGTCCTCGATGTCTTGGAAATCCATGATCACTGGTTTGATACTACATTGTGATATTAAAAGTCCATTTGTTTTTAATTTAATTGGTTGATTGAAATAACTAGTTCACACTGAATCTGTACATAAGCTTTTATACTATGTATCAATCCGACTAATGCGATGGGGAGATTATCGCTGCTTTATGGAAGTTTACTGTGCAGCAGCACTGAAAATAATCCCAATTCTTGCCACTCTGTACAGAATTGGGATTATTATCACAATGTGGCGAGAGAGGGGGCGTGAAGGGGATGTGGAACCACCGGTGGATGGGCGGGACACGTGGCCATTCCGCACAGTGCCTATTGTTGATCCGCCTGGACACTGCATTTGTGGCATTTATCATACGTGGTGGCACGAGTGCTGGACATTGATACGTTCCCTATGGTCAATTTTCTGATCTCCCCCTGGTCTATAACATGCTGCCTGCAGATAGGACACTATGTACAATCTTCTCACTCTCCTTCTACTAAACATGCTGCACTGCGATAGGACACATTGCACAATCTGCTATGCTTTCCTCGCGCTTCTAAACATGCTGCTGCAGATAGGACACTATGTACAATCTGCTCAGCCCTCTTCTGACTGTAACCCTGCTGCCTGCAAGATAGGACACTATGTACATGCATCTCCTGCTCTTAACCCGCCTAGCCCTATACAGTGCTGACTCCTCCGTCTTATAACATGCTGCCTGCAGTAGGACCTATGTCAACAATCTGCCTCAGTCCTCCTTGCTCTCTATAACATTGTGCTAGCAATGAGGAAACGATGTTACAATCGCTCCGCTCTCCGGCATGCTATACATTGCTGCCTAAGCAGACAGGACACTATGTAACATCGTCTCAGCTCCTCCTGTTTATACCTATGCTGCCTGCAATAGGAGCCTATGTACAATCTGCTCAGCTTTCCTTCTGCTCTATAACAGCTGTCCTGCAGATAGACAACTGTAAAATCTGCTCCGCTCCCCTCGACTTCTATAACATGCTGCCTGAGATACGATCACACTATGTGAAAATCTGCTCAGCTCCTCCTGCTCTCTATAATGCTGCTGCAGAGAGAAAACACTAGGTACAATCTGCATTCAGCTCCTCCTGCTTAAACATGCTGCCGCAGCATGGACACTATGTCACCAATTTGCTCCTCAGCTCCTCCTGCTCTAGAACATTGTTGCCAGCAGAAAAGGACACAATGATACAATCTGTCAGTCCTCCTGCTCTATAACATGTTGCAGCAAGATAGAACACTATTACAATCTGCTCAGCTTAGCCTGCTTAGTATACCATGCTGCTGCAGATAGAACACTATATCATCTGCTCAGCTCCCTCCGGCTCCTACACATGAGGACCTGAAGATAGAACACTATGTCACATTCTGCCAGCTCATCCTGCTCTATAACATGGTGCCTGCAGATAGGCACTATGTAACAATCTGCTCAGTACTCGGCTCTAAACATGTGCCAGCAGACTGGGGACACTATGTACAATCTGCTCAGCTTTCATGCTCGTACATGCTGCATGCAGATAGGACATAGACAGTGCTCAGCTCCTCCTGTCTTAAAAGGCTACCGAGATAGGACAATATGTACAATTGCTCCGTCTCCGCTCTATAACCATGCTGCCTGCACATAGGACACTAGTACAATCTTCTCAGGAACTCCTGCTCTATAACATGAGTCCTGTTGGGACTTAATATCAACAGTTGTGTGAAACTTTCCCTATTCATCAAAAAATTACTCGGTCCATAGATGCCATGTAGGAACTGAAATCAGGCTCATACATTTAATGGAGTGAGATGCAATACCAGACAAAATCTCTGGACAGAGTGTGATGTTGTGTTGTCCCTGGTTACCAATGCCCAGGACACTGTCACTTCACCTCATTTACAAGTCAGAAAACACGACCCTGCGCCTGCATCAAGAGAAGATCTCCACTCCAGAACTTGGCTCGATCCAGCCAGAGATAAGGATCGTTTAACTTAATGGATGGATCTTTTATGCAGAAGCGGGCTTGCCCGGGCTTTGTTTAGAAAATCCAAAGATTCGTAAGGGAGAAGGTGTAGCTTTGCTACAAATTACGCATCACAATAAGTGGCGGGGAGATTACAGCACGACCGGGGGAATCGTATGAAAGGTTGCGGGGGACTGCTCCTCACCGGGTCTAATCTATTAGGGTGGTAATCCCAAAAACCCTTTGGAAAGATCCGTTTAAGGAACAGCAAAGTAATCATCAGCCAATACCAGAGTCCGAGGAGATGTTATGGCACATCGGAATTAACTTAAGATTGACCATTGTCTCTTAAAGGGTGATGGTAAGGACCACAGTCCCGGTGCCTGGATCTATGAGTAATGTCCCTGGTTTATCATAATGGATTTTGATTGTAGATTTTCTTCAAATAAGTGGCTCGGTCTCGGGTCTCATAAGGATGTGTATGAATAGCCTTGAAGGTCTGGCCTCGGGTCTGAATTAAGTGGGAATTTAATTGGGGATCAACTAATTATTATGGGGTCAGAATTCGTTTTAACTAGCTTGAATTAATGTAAATATTTGATTTGGTGTCTAAAACAATATGGGCATCTGGAATAAATGTAGGAGTTTTGTGGGAGTTATTGGGGTCTTATTTGCTGTTTGCATGAATTTTAATGTCTTAAATTGAATAAATGTAAGAGTTTTGTCTAAGGGCTCAAGTAACTTGAGTGTCTGGACTGTTTGAATTTATTTACTTGTCTTAAGAAGGAATACATTTACAATTCTGGTCTGGGGTCTAAATTAAATAAAGACGTCTGGTCTGGGGTCTAAATTACATAGATACATCTGGTCTGGGGTCTAAATTATATAGATAAGTCTGGTCTGGGGTCTAAATTAAATAAAGAAGTCTGGTCTGGGGTCCAAATTACATGGATAAGTCTGGTCTGGGGTCTAAATTAAATAAGGAAGTCTGGTCTGGGGTCTAAATTACATAGATAAGTCTTATCTGGGGTCTAAATTACATAGATAAGTCTTATCTGGGGTCTAAATTACATAGATAAGTCTGGTCTGGGGTCTAAATTACATAGATAAGTCTGGTCTGGGGTCTAAATTAGGGCAAGTTGGGCAACGCAGTGTGAAATATAGCCTTAGTGTGTACTACTGACCACCAAAGATCATGAGAACCTGAAGGTAGAATGTGAACGGAACCAGATCAGAACCTGGGTGCTCCGAACCAACACAATTACAGCAGGGAATGTAGTGTCTAGTGTTGATGTATCATGTCACACCTTAGAATCACTCGTTATGGAGAAATATTATGAAACCTTTCCAAAGACCACCTCTTTCAGATGAACCACCCTTATATAGAGCAGGTTTTTCTAGAAGTGCTTGGTTTACTGTGTTATGATTCCACCACTTACTGATCATGTCGGTACCTTACCGTACTTTATCTTCAAAATGAAGTTTATGGTCAATTTTAAATCACCAACCATTTATATTGTGAAAACTATTGATATATGACAACAGTTAAGTCTGGAAATATCCCACGTTTACACAACTGAATGTAACCACCAATTTGTTATACCTTTGGACCTTTAGGCACCGTAGCCTTGTGTTTACACCCAATCCCACCAAGGAAACGCCACATCAAATGCCATGTAGGTTCAATTTGATGGATGGATCTTTTGTCAATCTAAGATTCTATGTTAGAACCTCAATCTACATTGTACAGATTATTTGATACAAAAATGGCTGTAGACTACACGCCAGTTCCCAACCTGTATGGACCCTGAGCGGAGATGCCCTTTCCTACACATAAGCACCCAAATAGAATTAGAATAGATGTACAGGCGGTTCCCCTACTTAAAACACTCGACTTACAGAACAACCGCTAGTAACAAAGGGACCTCTGGATGTTGGTAATTACTGTACTTTAGTCCTAGGCTACAATAATCAGATTGTCAGTTTCACAGGTCGTCTGTAATGAAGCTTTAGTTGTTAATCCTGTTCTGATGACAACCCGCATTTTGAAAATCCCAATTGCACAGAGACCAAAAACTCTGGCCGGTGGTACAATGATAAAATATACAGTTCCGACTTACATACAAATTCAATTAAGAACAAACCACAGAAAACTATCTTGTATGTAACCCGGGGACTGGCCGTAATGTAAGAAAAGATTTTACCATTTATCCACTGTTTTATGGACAGACATTTTTGGTGATTATGACCACGTATATTGGAACACTGTCTGGTGATATTCATTGGTAATTTATCTTACAATTTGCCTTTGACTTTGTCGTCTGTTTAATTCCATTTGTTTTATGGAATTCATCAGTTTTGCGTGTTTTTCTCAAAAAGTTTGTTTTTTTGGTGCACATGTCCCTCTAAGGAGCAATTGTTCTTTAAATTTGGTAATGGTTTTTGTCCTATTTCTACGCTGGAGGGTGCTGGAGTGATTTTGACCCAAAACATGTTGCCTAAAACAAATTTGCGCAAATCATGAAATTTAGTTCAGTACTGTAAAAACTAGTAAATAAATGAGGGTCTATTTAAAGTAACTTTGCACTGTCCTTGTGTCAGTTGGCGCAATGAAAAGTCGCAAAACAGCATTTGTACCACAACTGCGCCAAAATAACGCCAAAAACAGACAAAAAACTCAATGATAAACCCCCTCCCCTCCTTGTGTTTCCTTTGTGGTGAAAATGAGACTCCTTATTCATCATTCCTCTAATTACTGTTATTAACAAAATAAACAGCATTTCACTGATATAGAGTCCAACCTGTCTCTATCAGCCCTGGTGTTTAGCATTTTGGTTGTACCTGATCTTCGACCATAAATCCTGACTGATGGTTCGGACTCCTCTTATGAATAGTTTCTCTAAAGCGGCGGAGGGCAGGGAGAAACAACTCTGCTTGTACAGACAAGGCTAACTCTACAACTACAGAAACTGGCATTCCAATAGGCAGCAGCATGCAGAGATCTGCTTTACAAATTACACACAAGATAAGGTCATGATCCGAGGGAGGGGAAGGCAGCGTGTGATTCTGGTTATATGTAAGGTGGCAGAGACTGAGGTGTCATTGGGGTCATTTACTAAGGGCCTGATTCGCGTTTTCCGATTGTTGACCCGAATATTCGATTGCGCCGATTTCCCCTGAATTGCCCCGGGATTTTGGCGCACGCGATCGGATTTTGGGCGCATCGGCCCGGCATGCACGCGCGGAACATCGGGGGGCCTGCCGAACGAAAAACCCGACGGATTCGGATGAAAAACCAACCGCATTTAAAAAAAAAAAAATGATGTCGCGGCTGCTTGCACTTACCTTACCAGGACCCCGGCTTGGTGTATTCCAACTGCCTTAATCAAATCGGCGACCCGAATGCCAGCGCAGGGAGAAACGCGCCGCTGGATCGCGACGATGGACCGGGTAAGAAATCGCCCCATTGTGTCTAACTATCCATCTCATGGAAGCTGATCGGTTCATTGCCCTTTTTAATGTATCAGAGACCAGTAGAGTGTTCAGAAGCATAAACAAAAGGCGTATCTCATAAACTTGGATTTGTTGGACCCTGATAATCTCAGCACATTGTCAGCACACAGCATCTCATAGCACAGAGGGATCATGAAGAGCAGGTTCCGCTCTTCTTTTAGCTTCTAATGCCTTTGATTTTACAAGAAAAGTTTTTAAAATTATGAGCCTGAGGGACTCCGGATTCAATTGACAGCTATTAAATCAACTTTTAAAATTGTGCTAATGATCCAGAAGGGGTTTGGGGGCACTACCAAATTAACTTGGTGCTGCAGTTTCACAGGCCATTACACTGTCTCTCCTTCGCCCCTGTGGCTTCCTCAGTACTTCCCTCCTTGTTCAGCCTGCTGTAATCTCTTTGCAGTAGCGAGTTTCAGCACACAGTGGGATGGGTAAAATGTACAGTGTAAAAGCCTGAGCATGGGCGGAGGGCTCTGGTAACATGCCTGACTCATTAGCATAATGTAAAAAGCTGATTTTAGATGACAGGAGGTCATGGATAACACAAATAGGAAGATTACCACAGTCACTGTGCCTATGAGTAAGTGGTACCAGTACCCTGGGCCACTGTGAAGAGAGTTGGGCAGCATGGTGGCTCAGTGGTTAGCACTACAGTCTTGCAGCGCTGGGGACCTGGGTTCAAGTCCCAGGGTCAACATCGGCAAAAACTTTGTAATGTTCTCTTGCATGGGTTTCCCCCGGGTCCTCCAGTTTCCTCCCGCACTCCAAAACATACTGGTGAGTTGATTAGATTGTGAGCCCCATTGAGGACGGGGTCTAATTTGGCAAGCTCTGTGCAGCGCTGCGTAATCTGTGTGCATTATATAAATAAAGAATTATTATTATTACGAGAGTAGGCACTAGAAAATCCCTTTAAAAGGATTGTCTTATCACAGGTTTGTTTTAATCTGTATCATCTTCAGTTTTTCAACATGGCCTTTAACATGGTAATGTACATCCCGCAGGATTGAATTTCATCACAAAAAAAAAATGAAATGAAAGAATCTACAGAAGAAGAGAATGTTCCGAGTTCTGCTCATCTCTACGGCTAACCACCTAGACATTGTACGAATATCTTTTCATCCCCTGAACACTGTCTTCCTCAGTGTGAGGACTGCATTTTGGGAGAAAAGTGAAGACTCGTCATTTTGCTGGTTCTGCGGCAGAGGATAAGGTTGGGTCTTGATGTTCCCCGCTCTGCATTGTACGGTTTGGCGGTGAATACCGTATCCCTTCTTATCTAAGTATATCATTAGACAGCGGAGTCCTGTTGGCAGATCTCCAGTGCTTTATAGCCGCCGTGTTAAAAGTCACGATGAAATATTTTACATGAAAAAAACTGATAAAACCCTCGAAAGTGTCAGCTTTCTCGTTAATTTTAAGCTTTGGGTTTTTGTTGCTGGTGATTATAAGACGGCTCCGAATTCTAGGTGAAGGTATTTTACCGTGACGAATTCTCTAAGAGCAAAATTGTATGCGCCAGTCAGTATGCGGCTAAATTTTTGCAGCTCTACATGAGATAAGGTGAGGGGGGGGGGGGGTTACAGGCCAAAGTATACATCACCTTTAACTTATTTTGCGGAAATCAGAAATCTGGTATGTGTACAAGGGGATTAGAACAGTTTCTGGTCATAACTAGTGTTGAGTGGACCTGAAGTGCAAAGTTCTGTTTCATCAGAACTTCAATAAAAGTTTGGGTCAAGTTTGGCTTAACCTCCCCCTCACCCCATTTAAATTGCTACGGCCACGCAAGGCGGCACTGGCATGCCGATGGGACGAGGCGCCGCAATTTTGGGAAGGATCGTCACACCACAATGACCTGCTAATTTAATTTCCACTGGTGATTACCGGTGGAGGGTGTTAATGGCTTCGGTGTCAGGTCCAGGGGACCAGTTGTCAGGATTCAAGGGTAGTGGACCTTTTTCCAGATATCAGGCTCTTTTTCTCCTCCCTTCCTTAACAGACTCTGAATTTTCTCGAGAATCCTTCTTGGATACCAAGGACATCAATGTAGAGGGAGGGAGGAGAAGAAGGAGATGAAGAATTAGAGAGGTAATTTTATCAGGTTTTTTTGGTAGTAGAGGGTTGAGATTGGAGCTCTCTGGGATTAAACAACCGCTCAACCAAATCATGACTAATCATTGATAGGAAGGACTTTTGAGACTAAAGTAATAGACATTTTATTTTTAAAATGTTTGCTGCTTCGCCATTTTTTGCAACTCCAGTTAGATAGGCAGATGGATAATAAAATAGATAGAAAATAAATAGAGGGATAATAGATAGATGGAATGTGTTAAACATGAAGGGGGACATTAATCATAGTCTGTTAGACTGTTTTGAGTGTCTTTTAGCGCAAAAATCTGGCGCATCTCGTTAATTAGGTGCATTTATGCGCCATTTTCTGGCGCACGGCAAAGTTCGGTACTTAGTGGTTCTGAGTCCCTGCGCCTTATCTGACATAGTGAGTGCCTCCTATACAGATGTTTGCACGGGATCTATCACAATATTGCGCCTAAAAAGGCACAAAATAGGCGCAGAAAATGCACCTCCTCTGAGCAGCTGCACTTCCAAAAAACTTCCCTTTTCATTACTAAAAACATACATTTTAGGTTCCCAAATGAAGAATCACCTCTATGTAACATGGAAAATACTTCGGAGCAGTTTTAAAATGTAAAATTTCTCCAGTAGCGACTTCATCATTGTCTATAGGATCATCTCTGGGAGTGATTATTGTCTTATTGTACAGATCTGAGAATATTATCAGTCTCCATTTCATGTAAATTATAATAAAAAAGGAAAAGACTCATTTCAGCAAGAATTGTTTTTTTTTTTCCCATCTCTGTAACTTTTAGTCCCTGCAGTTACATCACAATGATGGGTTTTTGTGCAGAGATGAAGCCCTGAACGTTCTGTCACATTTTCTAAGTCTCCTTTCATTATTGCTCACAAATGAGATCTAACAATTGGAGACAAATTTGGCGCTAATTTAGACGCAAATGAATCGGACATGCGACAATTCCAAAACGCATTTACTAAGCCAGAACTAGATCATCATAGATCAGGAGCCAAACAGAAGAGCAAAACCAGGCGCAACAAACCAAGGCGAAAACCTGAGACCCCCCTATGATTAAGATCCCCCAGAGTACGCCCCGTTAGGATATATAATAGATATATTGATCGCATTAGCTCGATAGAACGCTCTGAGATCGCTAATCTTGCGCATCGCTAGATCTATATATAGAATAGACTAGATATGCTAGCTTAGATTACGATAGATATATCTATGACGCTCGATCGCTCTGAGATAGCTCGCTCTGCTCTCGAATCGCTAATAGATCGATCGCTCGATCTCGCTCGCTAGCTGTACCTTAGATCGCCTTTTTTAAAGTCCTTTTCTTTTACCGGCATAGATAGTTTCTAGCTGAAGCACCCCCCACGGGGGGGGTGGTAGATGGTTATCAGACTGGATACGCCAGAAGAAACAAATAGATAATAAGGTAGAATGTTTTTGAAATCAATAGAAGGATAATTGCGAGGTGCAAAATTGCTATTTTACCGGTGCAACCTGAATAATTTTGACTTGATAACATATATAGAGTGCTAGAGATAGACGATAGATAGATAGGAGATGAATGATGATTGATAGGAGATAGATAGATAGATAGATAAAGGACTAATGAGTAGTAGATAATAGATAGATAGATTGAGATAGATAGATAGATAGATATAGGCTAGATAGATAAAGATAGATAGATATGAGATATAGATAGATAGCTAGATAGATAGATAGGAAGATAGATGATCGCTCTATCTGCAGCCCGCTAGATCCATCTGCGCCAGATCGATAGATAATCTGCGATCGCTCGATATGCGCCTACTAGATCGACTCGCTCGACTCGATCCAGGTAACAGATAACAGGTAATGCCGGAATCACTTTGTTCCTATCAGACACAAATACACCACATGTCACATGACTAAACATGGCTACTTGTCTGGTATTGATCTTGACCTGCAATTGAAGGCTCTTGATGGGATCTTAGATGCCCCTGTCACCCTTCATTTATGTGAAGCCTAGAGGGGGAAGGGCGACTCTTACTATTAATCAGCATGCATTAGTGTGAGTGATCAGCAGGTACACTATACAGAGAAAACTAATATTATTCTGCTGTGTCCCAGCATAAAAGGGCTAATAGTAATGAGAAGAGAAAAAGTGAGCAACATCTACAGGGAATTAGAATACTCTGCAGCAAGAGAAAGATAAAGTAATGCAACATACACAAAAATAAGGTAGAAATGATATGGAAATTATATAGATATAGAGAGAGGGAGAGAGATAAAGATATATGAGATAGATATTAGATAGATAAGAGATAGATAGATAGATAATAGATAGATAGATATTAGATAGATAGAGCTGCCTCAATTGAATTATTGCAAAATAGGAAGCCCAACCCCATCCCCCACTTTTCCTCTCTAGTCTTGACCCCCCCCCCCCTGCCATTAGCTCAAGAGGTTGAGTGGATAGGGAGCATGCCGCACCTGCATTTTAACAACTGAACCAACCCACCCAGCCCCCAGGAAGCTTTATGGACAAATCCGCCTCTTACCCCTCCTATCACCTTCCGCAAGGGCCCTGACATTCCTGATGTTGACTCGTCCTGACTCCTATACTGAAGACGCTCGGTGCAGTACGATTACTTCTTCCTTCCCTTGCAAGTAAAGGGGCTGGACCAAGATACCTCCTATCTATTAGTTGAATGCTGGAGGATGATATTTTGAGATCATATTGAGACCATTTCCAACTCCAGTGTTCCAGAGATGTTAATGTGACCTTAGGGTGGGTCATCAATAATACATTGGTGGGCGTCTGACTCCGAACATCCCTACTGAACTGCAACCACATCGGAAGAAGCCCAGTGCCATACACTATGTAAAGGCCAGGGGTGCACTTCCACTTACCTGAAACCTGCACGTTTTGGGCTTTCTCCAACCTATATGCCACTATTGGAGACCAGGCGGGGAGTGCGGCTGGCGGATGGCTGGCAGGGGAGTGAACGCCCAGCCTGTCATATTTATTATAGTCTCCACCGGAAAACCTTCTGAGACTATAGTAGTAACGCCACGGTTTCCGCTCTGGTCTAAATTTGAACTCTTGGTACTGTGGTCGCCTTTATTATATGATTGTGCAGACCGCACCGCAGAGGAATTTTCTAAATTCTAGTTCCAGTTCTAAAAGCCAGTTTCAATGAATTCCTTCCAATGTATAGAGACTATATACTACTTACAGGAATTTACTTTTTCTGGAGCTTCAGCTACTGCTTTGCTGAGATCCCACTGATTCTTATCAATATAAGAAAGCTATATGAAGGCTTAGGGGTGGGTGTTTTGGGATTTTTGGGGGGTACTAGAAGCAGGAGCCATACCAGACCATCAGCAGACAATTTCCTGTCCATAATCTATTCCCTGTTTAGTTGGATATTCTGAAAAATTAGCATTTTAGAAACCGTCAAGGAAGAATCATCTTGTTGCTCCGACGTCTTAAACATCTCACTAACCGGATGCAACTCTAAACACAGGAAAACAAATACTATTCATCAAGCTGTGACTGATACACTTGTCCCACGACCCAAGCAACATCTTCCAAGAAGCTGAAGACAAAATTTGGGCACTTTAGCTGATTGGCTGTTGGAAAATGATAGTTATGTCTGTAGGGAAGTATTATGGATAAAAGGCGACTGCTCTTCCAAATACTACTCGTCTCACTCTAGAAAGGATGATCTGACTTGTTGACACCTGACTGGTTGTTCAAGGTTCTTAACAAAATAGGTCAGGAGAATGTGTCATACATCGCCCTATAATCTTATGCAGGGGAATCACTTAACTGTCTGCTGCCTGAGACAAGTTAAGAAAACGGTGCCCCCTCCCACCCTCCAGTAGTAATATATCAGGTGTTCTTTTTAGTCTCAGTTTCTCCATGAAGTGTCTCACCCACTCCAAGTGTCTTTCAGTATGGTGCGAAGAAACACTATTTTTAAAGTGTCAAGTTCTGTTTTGTTCTAGGTGACGAATGCATCATAATGCTGACCCCCCATCTTCTCCAGGTGGTGCTGCCTGAGGCAAAGGCTCATCTCTATCCTGCTGGTGCAACCCCTGATCCTATGCCCCTATGCCTCACTCCCACCACCTCATTTTATAGGAATCAATACTGATAAAAGCATCCCAATGTGAGGAGTTTGTGCTATTTGGCATAAAGTAGACTGTTTATTTTTGGGGTAGTGGCATCAGGATAGAGATTAATAATACTGCTCACCTTGACTCAGGATTATAAGATGCTTAAGGTTGCAAAACCTATGAGGTTTGTAGAAGGGAGAGCAATGAAAACTATATATCGGCTGACAGAATGGACCAGTTATTTTTATAACATTTTTGTGCAGAGATTTTTAAAAAGATTTTAAAATACAGCTTGATAGGTTGATTTTCACACAGTCTTTAGATGAAATATAAAATACACTGGGGGTCATTTACTAAGGGCCCCCGATTCGCGTTTTCCCGATGTGTTTACCAACCCCCCGACTAAAACCGTTCATTACCCTCACCAACCACATTTCAAATTTGCGGCCGATTTTTTCCTAACTAGAACTCCGCCGGGTTTTAATGGCGCCTTGATCGATTGTGGCGCATCGGC
The DNA here is from genome assembly GCA_019512145.1 of Engystomops pustulosus. Classification (NCBI taxonomy): domain Eukaryota; kingdom Metazoa; phylum Chordata; class Amphibia; order Anura; family Leptodactylidae; genus Engystomops; species Engystomops pustulosus. The sequence continues at coordinate 217,880,096 of CM033643.1, forward strand.
GCCAGAATGCACGCAACGAAAATCGGGGGGATAGTCCGAACAAACCGCCAAGATTAGAAAAACTCTCTGCCATTGCGATTTTTAAAAAATGTGTCGCTGGACCGGCACTTACCTAAACCAAATATAGGTCGTGAATCGCCGGAAGACACCCGAATCACCGCAAGAAACGCGGCACGCTGATCGCATGGACCTGGTAAGTAAATCGTCTGTCGCCACTGACATTGATGTCACCCCTAGGTTATAAAACCAAAGTGGTTGCTCCAGCCATAAAAGTGAAGACATGAAAATGCACAAGTGTGCCTTTAACATTCTGTTTACTTTATAGTATGTGGCGCCACAGTTTAAAGGGTTGTCCCGAAGATTAGGCCCTATCCCAGGATAACTAACTTGCTGATCGTGGGGGTCTCAGCACTAACTTGTCTTCATGGGAAAACCCCTTTAAAAGTATATATCAGTCTGCATGTGCATGTATGAGTTTGGTGGCACACATGCTCAGTCACACTAGTTTTACAGTTAGCTTTCGGCATAGTAATCTTCCTCGTTATCCAGTAGAAATAACTTCTTGCTTGGCTTGTTAGGAGGAGCAGAGCCTCTAGCTGGAAGACTCCTCTCTGCAGGAGAAGCAGAAGGGACTATCACCTGCCAGAGGGAGGAGAAGACTGATTTGCCACAATACAACGATAGTCCATCAAATACATCTAACTCCTAGAAAACTTAAAAAATAATTTAACACAATTAAGACTAGAAGATTACTAACCTCATCTACATTTTCAAAGGCATTGATGACATCATACGGCAAGCAGGACAGGAGATCGTGACAAACCAGGTCGTCTCAAGTAGTTCATCGTATCAACTTTGGGTCAGAGATACCTCCCCGCAGGTCCAACAAAGTGTGTGTGAAATTAACACAATATCCACCAAAAAATCACTCCACAATCAGCTGTCTACCACCAACCAGCCAGCACAACATTGTTCTGTTTAGTTTTAGTTTGAAACCGTTGTAAGGGACCAGTTGCTGTGTAAAACGTTAATATCAGATGACACCAGTCCCAGGTGGTTTTAAAAACACAGTAATCAAAATGTATTATGATGGGAGGTCTGGGGGCTCTCTCTTGTTTGTATTGCGGAAAATTTCAGAAACAGTTGCAACACCTAAAAAAAAAAATTGAGACAATGTAAGTCTGAGTATAGTCACTGCTACTGGGGAACTGGGAGCAGGGATTGGATATTTTCCTATTTTTTATATTCAAATTTTTTTTTATCCCATTAAGAATTGAAGGAGGAAAAAAAAAACATCTATAATCAGCCGCTTTTCATTTTAACCTATCTTAATAAATTTTGATATAATATAATTCTAGAAACAATTGGTGTATAATTACTGTGAACCTTTGGCGGTAAATCCCATTAGTGATCCATCAAGGAGTTATATATCTTACTGATATAGAAAATTGACATACTGTATGTTCGTTCTCATACCCTCACGCTAAGACCGCTACCAGACGTAATGATCTATAAGGGAGTGGGGCAAGAGCGAATTCATTCTCATCAGTATCTCATTAATCTAACAAGTAAGGTGCAATAAGTCTTACATATATAAAACATCTGAATACTGAATACAATGTGAGGTCCAGAGTCACCAATTTAGGAATCTACAATCAAAATCCCTCCGGATAATCAGGGACTTACTCATAGATCCGGCACCGTGACTGTGGTAATCTTCTTATATTTATCATCCATGGTCTCCTTCCTTCTAAAATCGATTTTGAAAATTTTGCTAATGAGCCAGAATGGCTCCTGGGAGACCCCTCCATGCTGGACTTCACAGGCTGTCACTGTCTCATCCCTCACCCCCCTCTCCCTCAGTACTTCCCCCTCTCTCTGATCTGTGAGAGGGGGAATGTTCTCTTGCCAGTGTAACAAGCCGTGACTCTGCAGCACGGAGGGCTCAGGGAACCGTCCAGTAGCTCTTCTGGCTCATTAGCATAATTGTAAATGTTGCTTTTAGAAGGAAGGAGGCCATGGATAACAAATATAAAAGATTACCACAGTCCCGTGCCTGGATCTATGAGTATGTCCCTGTTTATCATAATGGATTTTGATTGTAGATTTTCTTCAATAAGGGCTCGTCTCGGTCTCATAAGGATGTGTATGAATAGCCTTGAAGGTCTGGCCTCCGGGTCTGAATTAAGTGAATTTAATTGGGGAATCAATATTATGGGGTCAGAATTCGTTTTAACTAGCTTAATTAATGTAAATATGATTTGGTGTCTAAAAGAATGGCATCTGGATAATGTTAGGAGTTTTGTGGGAGTTATTGGGGTCTTATTTGCTGTTTGCATGAATTTTAATGTCTTAAAATTGCATAAATGTAAGAGTTTTGTCTAAGGGCTCAAGTAACTTGAGTGTCTGGACTGTTTGAATTTATTTACTTGTCTTAAGAAGGAATACATTACAATTCTGGTCTGGTTCTAATTAATAAAGACGTCTGGTCTGGGGTCTAAATTACATAGATACATCTGGTCTGGGGTCTAAATTATATAGATCAGTCTGGTTCATGGTCTAATTAAATAAAGAGTCTGGTCTGGGGTCAAGTCATGGGCTTCCAAATTACATAGATAAGTCTGGTCTGGGGTCAAAATTACATAGATAAGTCTGGTCTGAGGTCTAAATTACATAGATAAGTCTTATCTGGGGTCTAAATTACATAGAAACGTCTGGTCTGGGGTCAAAATTACATAGATAAGACTGGTCTGGGGTTTAAATTACATAGATAAGACTGGTCTGGGGTCTAAATTACATAGATAAGACTGGTCTGGGGTCTAAATTACATAGATACGTCTGGTCTGGTGTTTAAATAAAATTAGTATCCTGGTCAATAAATCCATTCTCATTAGGAAACATTTTGAGTTCTCACAATGCACAAGGTTTGTTGTATCGTAGTCCCAGCATGCTCTGCTTCTTTGTCAGGTCATAGTCCGAGTATGCTCTTACCTTATCTAACACGCGGATCTAGTAATTGCAGAAGACATGTTTATCTAGTTATGTCCCGCTTGTCTTAATTATCTTATAATGGGAATCCCTCTTGAGTCTTGTTGTGTCACCGACAAGCTACAATGACTATGGAACAAGTAACACCATCACCACCGGTGATTAATTATAAGGGTTGCAATATCTCATGTACCAACAAAACCTCTCCACCCCTTGGCCCTGTGTTTCCCACTGTAAATCCAAGTCCCCTGTATTAATCACAAAGTGACTCTTACAGTCTATGGGATGAAGGGACCATTAATAACCCTCCTTTTATCTCCATGGTGGAAGGATGCGAGTCTGAACTGCAGCCTAGTGAAGCGTGTCTGCAGAAGATCTCTCCACAATGCAAATGAACTCTAATCACAAACGCCTTAAACAAATAAGAAGTAATACTGAAGCCGGCGTCACGACATGGGCTCCAGCTGCTGCTCCATTCCCACCTTCTCCCAATACATCTATATTACTAAGTCCTGACAGTCATACGCTGAGCATCATTTTAAATTAAAATCCAGGGCATTGACTGGATGGAGCTGCACCCAGCGGAGCGTTCCCCTCGAAAATACCAGATGAAATTGAAATGTTTACGCTTGTATAGTTATTTCGATTAAGTCAGAGCTGATCTACATTTGCCTGGATAACTGCTTTATTTTCATAATGGTTTTATGAGGATCGACATCTGCTTAATCATGAACTTGTAGTCCCCAGGAAAATCCCATTTTGAAGTATGGTCTCTTAGAGTATGCTAGGTTGTTCTTTTACCAGTCCTTTGGAACAGCCCAACCGCTTATGTTATTCCCCATTTTTCACTATTATTCACTTTTTTCAGGCTACAGCTGTAATTTCTACAATAAAGTATATTAAAGGACATCTACCACCAAGATCAAGGATTGTAAACCAAGCGCACTTACATGCTGGTGTGCGCCCCCTCTGGCAGGATCTCCTCTTCTTTTAGCTTCTTATGCTCTTGTTTTTACAAAAAAAAGGCTTTAAAAATTATTTAAATGAACCTTTGGGGCTCTAGGCTCCATTGACAACTATAGAACCTGAAGCCCCTCAGTATAATTTGCATAATTTTTTTAGGCCTTTTTAGTTAAAACAAAGGCATCAGAAGCTAAAAGAAAAGCGGTTCCTGCCGGGGTAGGGGGTGGGGGGCACACACCAGTATGTAAGTGTGGTTTGTTTACAATCCTTGATCCAAATGGTAGATGTCCTTTAAGTAAAGGTGCGACCCCTAATAAAAGTCTATGCTGTATGAGGCTGAGCCATGCGATGTGTATGGAAACTCCTACCCTGAAAGGGGTTTTCCACTAAACAATTTATGCCCTATCTACATGATAGGGCCTAGCTTGCTGATTGGTGGGTTGTCTCTAATCAGGGGGTCCAATGGGACCTTCATTGGACACCTCATCGCTCCCCAAGACGAGCAGAGCAGCCGCATGCGCATGGCCGGGCCACCCCCTTCAACTCTATGGAGCTAACTGAGTGCGGCACTCGCCAATCTCCCTCAGCTCCATAGAGATGAACAGGGCTCCGCTCATGTTGGGGAGTGACGGAGGTAAATTGGACACCCTGTTCTGGTGATCTGTGGGGGTCTCATCACTGAGACCCCCACTGATCAGCAAGCTAGGCTCTATCCTTTGGGGAAAACTCCTTTATGATCATTAGGGTGTGTACCTTCAAACTCTGATACTCTTAGCACCAATTGGACAATGTTAGTGAATCTCTGTATGAACACACTAGGGACTAGGGAAATGGTAACACCCAATTGGTAATTGGTTCATACATTTCCAGGAAGAATAAGAATGCCACCATGCAGCGTTTTTTTCCCAAGTGGGTCACTTTAAATCTGGTCACATGAACGTTTGGCGATAACCATTCTACACCCCTGGATTATAGAGGGTTTTCATAATGTTGTAGTCCCATGATGGAATAAATAGAATTTATAAAATTACATTAAATATAATGTGGTCATCCCCCTGGATCTCCACCTTGTTTAGTCAATTATGTAAAATGAATGACTAGGGCAGCCAAATTCTTGTCACCCTAAGGCCCGTTCCACACTTGTGAGTGTGATGCGATGAACTCGCATCACACCCGCAACGCATGCTGCCGGGAACGCACGGCCCGAACGCTGCACCGCAGGAGTGAAGTTGCGAGTGTGATGCAGCATGCATTGCGAGTGTGATGCGCAAGTGTGGAACGGGCCTTACTGATATCCATGTTAAGCCCAAAGATTGGGCATCTCAAGGCACATCACCAATCCAGAAAATTGTTGTATGACCATAAAATTTCAGAGCAGAAGGTGAGTATTTGTTAACTTTAGAGACGTTTATCTATTATTGGGTTTCCCAAAATGCCAATAAAGTAGCCATATTTGATACCCTGGAAAAATCTGGAAAACTGGGCTCCAGCCGATAACTGAGCCGTGGTGGTGTCCATCGTGATTTAACTCTTACTATAATACCTTATAATTTTACGGAGGGTGAAACATTTTACGTATTACCTCAGCAAGTCGTGAATGTTTATGTACATTCTCGCCTTTATGAACCGTGGGAGCCAACTGTTGCAAGACCCCTCTGCTGCTGGTAAGAGCTCTTGTCAGGCGCGCTAGCTTCCCCCAACCTGCAAGAAAATCACAAATGACAAATATAATCATATACCACCGTGTCATCTGCAGATCCAACTCAAACTCCCACCTTCTCAGCCCAAGGATGGGCTATACTAATCTCCTAAAACCTCCCAGGACCCAGAATTATAAGCTTTTGAGCACTGCTATATCTATAGGGGTCGCAGCAGATGCAGATTCAACCAGACCCATAAGTCAGGGCACCAAGAGACCCCTCTAACTACACTTTCATCTTGTTTGATGTCTGGCAGTAAATGTATTGTAAATCCTCTGCCTGCTCCATGCAATGAGATTTATGATACCTCTGCTCTTGGTCTGTCACACTCACCTGGGAGAAAAACATCAGCCTATTAGGTCAGTATAGGATCAACTAAGGGAGAAGGTGAAGAAAAATGCACCTGTGAGTGCTACAGTATTCACCTAGCACATTGGGGCACATTTACTTACCCGGTCCGTTCGCGATCCAGCGGCGCGTTCTCTGCACTGGATTCGGGTCCGGCCGGGATTCATCAAAGCAGTTCCTCCGACGTCCACCAGGTGGCGCTGCTGCGCTGAAGTTCGCTGGAATGCCTCGAAATACACCGGCCTATCCAGGATGAAGGTGAGTGAAATTTTCGCGACACAAATTTTTTTTTAAATGCGGCGGTTTTTCCGAATACGTCGGGTTTTCGTTCGGCCACGCCCCCCGATTTCCGTCGCGTGCATACCGGCGCCGATGCGCCAAATTCCGATCGCGTGCGCCAAAAACCCGGGGCAATTCAGGTACAATCGGCGCAAATCGGAAATATTCGGGTAACACGTCGGGAAAACGCGAATCGGGCCCTTAGTAAATGACCCCCATTGTGTATGGAAGGGACTGCAGAGTAACGGTGGGGGTCACACGTTCTGGTGGTATTGCACTTGGGGATTGTGCTGATCATATCTGCGATTCCACTGAAACACATGTGATCGTTATTGAGCACCATGTATTTAACATTGTTTACATGCAAAACACGTGGTCCTAGTTACTGATCAAATGTCTTTCATTGAAAATGCAAAGGGAAACAAACCCCTTTCCATTCTGCTTGCCTTGCATTTTAAAACCCAATGCAACCAGAATATGTGACTGGAGATTTTACTTCATTAACTGTAGAGCAATTACTTCTCACTGGTATCGAAATTTTATAGAGGTATCTCCCTGATATTGAGTTGGGCTGCCATTTTAAAGATTACTTCCATGTATAGAGCTGAACTGCTGTGTCTAAACTGTTTTGTGGGAATAGTTATCATTCCAGGCGATTGGGTGCAAGGTTTATCACCCCACAAGTCGCATGTTTTCACAGGTTTGTATGTACTTTATGCTAGCATGTGATATGCAATCATCAAAATGTGTAAAAACTCTGATATGTCCATAGAGTCTGGGGAGGTCTGTCCTTTACATAGAGGCTGTGAGATCTAAGTAATCAATAATTTAGTGCTGAGAAGATGATAAAGTAGGAGATGTCACCCCGGACCGCGACGTCAGCACTGAATAAGCAGGAACACAAGTAAGTAACTAGATTTGTGAATTGTGTTACAGGTAATGATGTGGATGATACCAGGGAAGGATCTGAGTTATTCATGATGCAGATATTATCTGATCAGATTACAGACAAACAGGCGCCATTATACTGACCCCCCATCCCCAAAACTAGACCCCATAGGGACCGGCCATGGTGTAAGTGATACTCCGACTATAACCAGTGTTCACTCATAACTTAATATCCTTATGCAGGGTATTTTTATAGACCCCTGGATTAAAGGGATGGCACAAACAGGCCTCGGCCCCTCTCCCACAGGCCTTGGCCCCTCTCCCACAGGCCGTGGTTACCTCTGCTGTAAAATAAATAAGGTAATTTGTGTCCCCATTGTGACCCAGCTGGTCTATAGCAGGTTTCTGATATAGTTTATCAGATTATAGCCATCCAGGTTGGTTGCAAATGCAATTATCTCTTGTAAATTAAGTATATATCTCTAGTAGGCCGCATTTTTCACAGCTATCTGAAAGGAATATAGGCCTTGTAACCCATGCCAAAAACCACAGCGCTCCTTTTCGGGGTTTTTTGGAAAAAAAAAATGTACTGAGTCGATAATGATTGCCAGGGGAAATGGGGCCAGTTTTGATAAATGAGGGTGCAACGGCTACAAACCTTTGGATGAATCATCTTCAATCGGTTGTTTAAAAGCTGTGATGTCACTAAAGGTGCAAAGAAACAAAACCACTTTGTCCTGCTCGTTTCGGATCGGAGCAATCTTCACAAAGAACCAAACCGGCGTCCCTGAAATGTGGATAAGGAAATTAGGGATGTGAACGATTACTCATTCCTGCTTAAAGGGGTTCTCCAGTCACAACAAATTATTCCCTATTGACAGAATAGGGGATAACTTACTGAACAGCAGTGGGAACCCCATGTATTACAAGAATGGGGGTCCATTCTACCTCTCAAATGAAAAGCGCAGCTGGTTGCACTTGCTCCCTGCTGCTCTATTCATCCCTATGGCACTGCTGGACATAGCAGAACGCAGTACATCAGTGCCATAAATAGTGAACGGAGGGGAAGTGCACCCTCAGCCTGCCATCCATTAATTAGGGGAATTACACACCCTCATTGACGATCCATCACTGAGACCCCCACTGTCTTATTTCCTGGGGATAAGAGTTAGGTACAGCAAATATCATCTATGGATGAACAGCAGTCCTTGGTCATGTGATGTCACAGCTTGTTATTTATATTCCTGGTCACGTGATGTCACACAGGTGCACAGCTTGATATATCCCTTGTCAAGTGACGTCACACAGGTGCATGGCTCGTTATACCGCTGGTCATGTGATGTCACACAGGTGCACATCTTGTTATACCCCTGTTCATGTTAATTCACACAAGTGCACAGGTCGTTATATCAATGGTCATGTGATGTCACACAGGTGTACGGCTCATTTTATCCCTGGTCATGTGATGTCACACAGGTGCAAAACATCACATGACAGTGGACCAGTGTTTATCCACAGGAAGTAAACAATGAAGCTTCCTGTTGAATGACAGCGATCTAAAAAACCCAGCAAGGTATTGATACAGAAAGTATATTGGAAAATTGTCTAACTTTTCATCACACAAACAATATCAATTATTTGCTGAAAGTAGACGCCTTTAACTGCACACGTGTGGCTCGCTAACTATCCAGGAAACCAAGAAGATGAGAACGGGCTAGTAAGGAAGCCGCACATGCGCAGAGAAGTGATGTCATAATAGAGGAAGGGAGGGGGGGGGTGCATGAAGTACGGGGTGACATAGTCAAAAGCTGTTCCGGAGCAGTGCTCTGGGGGTGTATCCAATGCACCAACATCCTCATGTACACATATGTATAGGCCTTGTATGGCAATGCCAGCATTTTACAAGCAATGAGTGCGGTGGCATGCTCCCTTTAAAACCATGAATATATAGGATCTGCACAATTCCCTAAAAATAGCAATACTGACAATGATTTCTAAGAATTCCCGCAGCAGAAATAGGGAACAGATCGGTCACAGCGGCGGCTGTCCGCAGGAGAGAATACTACACGTTCATTGCTTCTCTTCCCCCCGGTAGCAGAGCCGCTCTATGAATGCAAATAGATGCGAATGAACCAGGGGAAGATAATGAGCGGAGGTGATTTGGCAATTTACCAATCACGCAGAACTCATTGTTCTTTAATGATCACTGCAGCACTGAATAAAGCCTCCGAAATAAAACAATGCGAGTGTATTATCTGTGGTGTAACAGTACAAAGCAGCGCGGCGGAGAGACGCTACATCATGGCCGCAAGAAAGATGAAGGCGCCACTTACTGTTCTTCTTATACATGAGGATTTCGAAGGAGTTCATCTCGTAATTCTCAAACGTCTGCCTGACTTTCTCTATGGTCTCTTTGTCCGTCAACTCCCCATACATAAAACTGAAAAAAAAGTAACATGTAAGATGCAACATATATATTGTTTACTAACAAATAGCATCTTTCAATTTTGGTGTATTCCTCCCATTCCATTAACCATCAAGCTGAACATTGGGTCCTCTATGATGTCTATATGATATCTAAGATACCATACTTGAGATAGTTGAGATCCATAAAGGGATATTCCCGTCTGGGTGTTCATATTTTATTTATTTTATCTGCCATATATATATATATATTAAATTGCGTGTTATTAAAAATATTTACCTGTGTAAAGGTAATGTCCCATAAATGTATCCATATTGCCCATTAGAAACAAGATAGTTGTCCTTGGATATGACCACCCTCGCACACTGGCAGAGATGGCCATGTGTGCTCTTAAGCCCTGCCTGACCACCTAAAGCGTTCGTTAACATAGGATGGTTGGGGGAAATGCAGTAACTCCCTATTATTTTATATTTAAAATTAGATTTTTTTGTGCAATCACCCCAGCAAAGGTGGTTGTATCCAAGGACAGCTCTATCTATTTCTAAGGGCCAACATGGCTATAGTCATATTATATTTGCGCAGGTAAATTTTTTCTTTAATAACTTGAAATTGAAGTAATGTATGTATATGTCAGATGAATTAAATTTTAATGGCACAGATGGGAATATCCCTTTAAGTCTTGATATTTTGGCCATGATTAAAGACCAAAGTGGAGGAAATCTGATAGCTGCCTTTTAGTTATAGAGATAGACATGCGGGCAGCGAGTTCTTAGGATGTTATAGTATATAATATGTTATTACTTACCTGCATGTGCTGCTTTTTTGCATAACTTCTGCCCGGTGATATCCTGATAACTTGCAGAACCCGTCATTGCTGTAGACTATCGGCCAGTCCACTATCTGGGCATTACCCAAGACAAAGTTAGTCTCTGTTCCAATAAAAAAAGAATATTTAACTGGTATAACTATGGCGTCCAGGATGCAGTAGGTATTGTTTAACCCCTTCTGATCTATAAACCTAAGGAGCACTGACATCACTGTATGTATATATATATATATATATGTGTGTGTGTGTGTGTGTGCGTAATAGACAGACAAGATCTATATTATTTTCACCTGATTACATGATAAAATTCCTGAACCCTGAAACCACCATTAGGTGGCGCTCACAAGATGACTGCATACTGTTTCTACTTCAGCCCTTTAGAACCCATTTTTGCCATCCAGAAGACATAACATTTTGAGTAATTTGTCGACAGAATCCTATGAAATGTACATTGTGATTCCTCCTCCCACTTGTTTTAGATCTCTGTAGTTTCTGTTATTTGCACTTGCATTTGTCCTTGTCTACACTAGTATTACCTGCGCCATCACCAGGGTATGCATGTTCATCCTGGGACATGATCTGTCTCCTAATTTGGAAGCACATATATGCCCAGGGATGTGAAACAGGTAAAAAACGATGTTTATTTTGTTTTAATAAACTGCAGAACGTTACGTTATATGATTACATTTTATTAACATAAATCCTGGTTTACCTTCAGTTCAAACAGTTCAAATACATCAGGTGTAAAGTCCTCGATTCTCTTGGAATCCATGATCACTTGTTTGATACTCATCTGTTATATAAAGTCCTTTGTTTTAATTTAATTGGTTGATTGAAATAACTAGTTACACTGAATCCTTTTACATAAGCTTTTATACTATGTATCTATCTCCGCCTATACTGCTATGGGGGAGATTTATCGCTGCTTCTATGGAAGTTTCTGGTGCAGCAGCACTGAAATAATCCCAAATTCTTGCGCACTGTAAGAATTTGGGATTATTATCACAATGTGGGCGAGGAGAGGGGGCGTGAAGGGGAGTGGCCACCGGTGGGGAGGGCGGGCACGGGCCATTCCTGTGCACAGGCCTATTGGTGCATCCGCCTGGACACGGATTTGTGGCATTTATCATACGCTGGTGCACGAGTGCTGGCATGTGATACGTTCCCCATATGGTCAATTTTCTGATCTCCCCCTGGTCTATAACATGCTGCCTGCAGATAGGACACTATGTACAATCTGCTCAGCTCCTCCTGCTCTATAACATGCTGCCTGCAGATAGGACACTATGTACAATCTACTCAGCTTCTCCTGCTCTATAACATGCTGCCTGCAGATAGGACACTATGTACAATGTGCTCAGCTCCTCCTGCTCTATAACATGCTGCCTGCAGATAGGACACTATGTACAATCTGCTCAGCTCCTCCTGCTCTATAACATGCTGCCTGCAGATAGGACACTATGTACAATCTGCTCAGCCCCTCCTGCTCTATAACATGCTGCCTGCAGATAGGACACTATGTACAATCTGCTCAGCTCCTCCTGCTCTATACCATGCTGCCTGCAGATAGGACACTATGTACAATCTGCTCAGCCTCTCCTGCTCTATAACATGCTGCCTGCAGATAGGACTCTATGTAGAATGTGCTTAGCTCCTTTTACATGACATTGTTTATTTTAAAAAATGCATATACTTGTCCATAGATGCCATGTAGTACTGCAACTCAGCTCTATACAATTTAATGTAGATGAGATGCAATACCAGACAAAATCTCTGGACAGGAGTGGTGCTGTTGTGTTGTCCCTAGTTTACCCCTTCCCAGGACCTGTCCCCTTCACCTCACTTTACAAAGTCAGAAAACACGACCCTGCGCCTGATCAATGAGAAGATCTCACACTCCAGGAATTGGCTCCGCTCCAGGCCAGAGATACGGATCAGTTTTACTTTAATGGATGGGAATCTTTTATGCAGAAGACGGCTCTGACCCGGCTCTTGTTTAGAAAAATCCAAAGCTTCTTAAGGGATTAAGGTGCTACAACATTACATCACAATAAGTGTGCGGGGAGATTACAGCGAGGGGAGAATCGTATGAAAGGTGCGACTGCTCCTCACGGGTCTAATCTACTTGTGGATGGTAATCCCAAAAAACCTTGCTGGAAAGATCGTCTTAAGGAACAGAAAAGTAATCACTCAGCCTAATACCAGAGTCCTGTTATGTGCACCTTCGGCATTAACTTATCGATTGACCAATGTCCTCTTAAAGGGGTTGTGTTAAAGGAAACCCATCAGCAGATTTTTCCCCATTTTTACTAGCAGCGATTAAATGTCCTTTCTAGAATTTCTACCTGTAAAAGATCTCATCCTAAGTCAAGTAAAAATGAGCAGAAAAGAGTCGTATTGTGCCTGAGATGAGTCAAGTTTAGAGGTTGCAGGGGGAGCGGCTTTATAAACAGTTCTTTGCTTCATTTTAAAGATAAGGATCTCATCCTTCAGACTGCATCAGGTGTGTGGTTCTGTGATCTACAGATCCGGAGATACAGGCAGTTGAAGAAAAAGGTGGGAACTACTACCGTATGTATTTCCGGATTCTGTAGATCACAGAACCACAAGCCCGTGGGGCCTGAATGATGAGATTCTTATCTTTACTATAACACGATAAACATGTTTCTAAGTTTCTATAGAACCGAAGAGAGGGCTGCATGAAGTCTCCCTTCAACCTCTTAATTTGACTCATCATGGGCAAAATATGACCCTTCTTTTCTCATTTTCACAAGATTTTAATGTACATTTTTTATAAGTCAACGGGTGAGATTTCACATAAAAGATGGAATTCTAGAAAGGACATGTCCTCCCCTACCTGACGGGGCTTCTAGTTTAATGCAGAAAATCTGATGACAGGTTCCCAGATTTATGGAGTTTTCCCACGAAACAAGTTAGGCCCTATCCACAGGATAAGGCCTAATTTGCTGATTGGTGGGGGTGTTAGTGATGAGTCCCCCACAGATCACGAGAACGAGGGGTCCGATGGGGTCCCAGGTACCTCCGTCGGATCCCTCGTCGCTCCCCAACATTAATGGAGCATTAATGGTACATGACCGCTCATCTCTATGGAGCTGACAGTGATTGCCATGATCTGTAGATCATAGAACCTCACACCTGATGCAGTCTGAATGATGAGATTCTTATCTTTAAAAATCAAACAAAGAACCAGTTATAAAGTCACTCCCCATGCAGCATCTAAACTTGACTCATTTCAGGCACAATATGACTCTTTTCTGCTCATTTTTACTTGACTTAGGATGAGAGATGAATGGAGCAGAGCAGTCATGCGTGGCCATCTGCTCCATTAATCTTAAGGAGCGACGAGGGGTCCGGTGAAGGTACCTGGGACCCCATCGGACCCCTCTTTCTCGTGATCTGTGGGGGTCTCATCACTGAGACACCCACCGATCAGCAAGTTAGGCCCTATCCTGTGTATAGGGCATAACTTGTTTAGTGGGAAAACCCTTGTAAGTCAATTGTGGATAAGTCACTGATATCTGGGGGTCCTTGGGAGTCATCCTGGATGACTCCTTAACAGGGTGGTAATAATATTTGTATAGTATATAGTGGTAACTATCTGATTATATTATTTAAAGTAAAGTTGTTTTACAGGAATCTAGTTCTTAATAGATACTAATGAGATTATGGCCCAAATGTTATTGGATCCATAGTAAAGGATAATCAGATTACATCCCTCCTCTGGTAAGAGGATGGACGGTAAGAGGATCGCCCAAAGGGTGTCAAGAGAGTGTTGGATTGAAAGGTCCAAACTGGGAACGGTCAGAACATAGAGCTCCTCCCAATATTATAATGTGAATAAGATTTTCATATTTTTAACTATTATAGTCAGAAATGTACAAGTCTTACAGATTGTGTCCCCCATGATTTACACTGCGGCTCTGATCTCATTGGAGGTCACTGTGTCCATAGCTGGTTATCAAGATATAATATACAGTATAATATACAGACATAGATAACATATAGACAGATATCGATCCATACATGGTTATTACATAATCATAGTCTTGCTACAATTTCATATAAAAGAAGTCTCCATAGGGCATCCATGTATATCTCTGGATTCATATGTATAAATCCGACACAAATGACAAAATTATTGACTTAAAGGGGGTTTCCAGGCTAAAAAAATATTGATGCATATTGGGTGGGGGGACCAATAACAAACACCCTCATAGATCAGCTTATAAAAAAATGAATGAACCGGGAAGACAACAGCGCCGTTCGCTGTGTGGTGGTTCAACTAGGTCACTGCAGCTTGGCTCCCATCCAAATAAATGAGAACTGACCTGCAGTAACATGTGCTGATCACTACAAAGAGAATGGAGCTGTCTGCGTCCTGATACATCTTCTGATACATCTTCTTAGAACTGGTGATCTATATAGGGGTTGTCAGTGCTGGGCCTCCACCAAGCTGATATGAACAGCCTATTCTATAAATAGGCGATCGATTTATTTGGTCTGAAAAATCCCTTTAAGACTTAAGAGAATTTTTTTGTAACATTTTTATTTCACATGTGATAACACAATACCATAAAACACCGTACCCCAGACAAGCCCCCAACATATTTTGTAGAACTCTTATAAACATATCTTGCCCAAGGCTGACATGCATCACATAGTCTATACATGATCTATACATGAAACATAGAAAACACGTGTACAAACATGATTATAGAACTACAATCGGAGGACTGGGTCACCTGTACATACATAATGGAGGCGCAAGTGAACCTATTCAGCAGAGATCTCAACCCAAGCCGGGTGACCCGTTATCTAATGTAGGGAAAAGTTCTCATAGCAAAAAGTTTTCCAAAAAGTTATTGTGAATATCCTTAATTTGCCATCTTCTACCCAGATCTTGGGAAGCAGAGGTAAGTGCCCCACTAAGAAAGGTGTATGATAGCAGAAAATCCTTATAACGCTGTGTCTTCACCGGAAATTTGGAAAATTAAGAAACACTTAAAGGAAATTCTTATCTTTTCTGCGAGGTAATATGTGGCAACTACATTTGGTGATCTTTGTGCCCTGCATTGAGGTCCATTTGGCCATATGATCTGCTATGTGACCGGCCGATTCACACAAAATCAATACTCAAGAGCATCTAAGCTCATAGTCTTAAAGAGAATAGACACGTAGACATGGGCAGCCAATTCTCCCTGATTTGTGTTTTAAACTGTATCGACTTCCTCAAGCTGCCAATACAGTTTAATGGAAATCTACCACTTGTTTTCATACATTATGAAGCAAACATACCTTGAGAATGCTGTAGCTACACTGATGCAGAAACATATCTTGTTTAATCCCAGCCTCGTCCTGCCCAGCAAAAGCCGAGAATACGTCATCACTGTGTTGTCCCTGACAGGAAGAAGTAATCAATCGCTGCGCCATCCCCCAGCTGCTGTGTATGAGTCATCCATCTCAGGTTGATTAGTCATGTCTGGACAGTTCGGGCAGCTCTTTTATGCATGGAACACAGTCTGCACCCAGCTTTCCCAAGGTCCTGAGTTTTATAATTGTTCTTTTTAGCAAAAACACTTGGTTTAGTGGTTAAACAAGATATGTTTCTGCATTAGCGTAGCTTCAGCTTTCTCAAGGTATGTTTGGCTCACAATGCATAAAAACAAATGGTAGATTTTCTGCAAAGTAATGGTGGAGCAGGGAGCAATAGACTCCATGGGGGAGAATTATGAGGACTTCTACATCAATAGCAATTACTAGTGAACCGGCAGTAATTGTGATTACTTCCCCCTTCACGCCAAGTGGGCGTGGAGGGATATGAAGGGGGGTCTGAAACTCGCAGTACTCGCTAGAGCCTGCAAAATGTATTTTGTAGGTTATGGCACAATTGTATGACTTGTATGTAGCACATCCCTACACTACAGGTAGGTACAAAACACTAGTACCGGATGGGCCCACCAGAGTACCAGAGGATCCTCCGGTGGGCCCAGGCTCAAACCAAGTAATGGAGCCTAGAGGATCAGGAGAAGACAACCCAATGTGGAGTCTAAATCCATGGAGCTAGGTGGAAGCAGACCCCAGAATACATATAAATGGAGGGCTTCACCTTGCATATAATCTGAAGAAAAGATAAAAATTTCCCTTATAACGTCTCTTTAATGCACACAACACAGTGTTAGGAAGTGGACGTTCACTATAACTTTATGTAGTCAATGAGGTCATTGATATTTTGTGTGACGATATGGATCTATACTTTATGTATCCTTAGCGGGCGGATCTATAGGGTAAGGATCTATAGGGACTTGGTTTGATCTGCTGTTGAATAGACTGCACTCATTGGCTACGACACAGGGCTGGACATAGATGCTTGGTTAGGACATATATAGAGAGGTATGGATTCTACACACTCAAGTTCTATGCCAAAATTTGTTATTTTACAAGACCTTCTCCATAGCACATTGTATCCCGAGGCGGAGGAGGAAGCGTACAGTAGCTATGATGGACTGTGTGCTATGCAGGATATTAACCCTTTATCATCCAAAAAGTATGTAAATTAACAAAAGTTGGTACAGAACAAATACGGCACCAGGGATGGATTTGGGGGGGGGTTAAGCTTTAATGGAACACATTGTCACTGTATTTGTAGCACCATTGTACCTGTCTGTCTATGAGATAATGTCCAGACTGAAAGTTAAAGAAAAAGAAAACAAGTTAAATGCATGTGATAATGTAAAAAGAATTTTGGGTCAATTATATAAAAATATGAAAAATTAGTAAGAGAATTTAGGTCCTGTTCACACTGGCATCGAAACATCTACTATGCATGACGGATATGAGTGGTAATGATGGAATAGTTAGGATGATGCATAGGACAGTATTAGGCTACATTCACACTAACATATGGAGGACGTATATACAGCCGATATACGTCCTAGATAGACGTCAATGGGCGCACGGAGCCCTATGGGAGCGGTACGGTGCAGCACACGTGCGGCACCGTACTGCTCCGTACCCGGAAAAAGATAGGACCTGTCCTATCTTTACCCGTAATACGGCGCCGTGCGCCATAACTTCCTATGGAGAGGGGCGGGGGTGAGCTGCGCTCACCTCCTCCTCCTCTCCCCGTACACTGCCGTTGCCCGCTACGGTACGGGCGGGCGGGCAACGGGCAACGGCAGTGTGAATATAGCCTTAGTGTGTACTACTGACCACCAAAGATCAATGGAAACCTGAAGGTCAGAATGTGAACGGAACCAGATCAGAACCTGGGTGCCCGAACCAACACAATACAGCAGGGAATGTAGTGTCTATGTCTTGATGTATCATGTCACACCTTAGGAATCACTCGTTATGGAGAAATATTATGAAACCTTTCCAAAGACCACCTCTTTCAGATGACCACCCCTTATATAGAGCAGGTTTTTCTAGAAGTGCTTGGTTTACTGTGTTATGATTCCACCACTTACTGATCATGTGGTACCTTACCGTTCTTTATCTCCAAAATGAAAGGTTTATGGTCCAAATTTTATAACCCCACCATTTATATTATGGAAAACCTTATTGATATATGACAACAGTATAAGCTGGAAATACCCTACGTTTACACAACTGAATGTAACCACCAATTTTTATACCTTTGGAACCTTTAGGCACCGTATGCCTTGTGGTTTACACCCAATCCCAACAAGAAACGCACATCAAATGCCATGTAGGTTCAATTTGATGGATGGATCTTTTGTCAATCTAAGATTCTATGTTAGAACCTCAATCTACATTGTACAGATTATGTGTATACAAATAATGGCTGTAGACTACAGCGCCAGTTCCCAAACCTGTATGGACCCTGAGCGGGAGATGCCCTTTCCCACATAGCACCCATAGAGGTAGAATAGATGTACAGGCGGTCCCCTACTTAAGAACACTCGACTTACAGACAACCGCTAGTAACAAAGGGACCTCTGGATGTTGGTAATTACTGTACTTTAGTCCTAGGCTACAATAATCAGCTGTAACAGTTATCACAGGTGTCTGTAATGAAGCTTTAGTGTTAATCCTGGTTCTGATGACAACCCAGCATTTTTAAAATCCAATTGTCAAAGAGACCAAAAAAATTCTGGCCGGGGTTACAATGATAAAATATACAGTTCCGACTTACATACAAATTCAACTTAAGAACAAACCTACAGAACCTATCTTGTATGTAACCCGGGGACTGCCTGTAATGTAAGAAAAGATTTTACCATTTATCCCATGTTTTATAGGACAGACATTTTTTGGTTATTATGACCACGTATATTGGACACCTTCTGGTGATATTCATTTGGGGTAATTTATCTTTACAATTTGCCTTTGACTTTGTCGTCTGTTTAATTCCATTTTTGTTTTATCGGAATTCATCATGTTTTTGCGTTTTTCTCAAAAAGTTTTTTTTTTTGGTGCACATGTCCCTCTAAGGAGCAATTGTTCTTGATAAATTTGGTAATGGTTTTTGTCCTATTTCTACGCTGGAGGGTGACTGGAGTGATTTTGACCCAAAACATGTGCCTAAAACAAAATTTGCGCAAATCATGAATTTAGTTCAGTACTGTAAAAACTAGTAAATAATGCAGGGTCTATTTTAAAGTAACTTTGCACTGTCCTGTGTTCATTTGGCGCAATGAAAAGTCGCAAAACAGCATTTGTACCACAACTGCGCCAAAATAACGCAAAACACAGACAAAAAACTCAATGATAAACCCCCCTCCCTCCTTGTGTTTCCTTTGTGGTGAAAATGAGACTCCATTCATTCATTCATTCTCTAATTTACTGTTATTAACAAAAAATACAGCATTTCACTGATATAAGTCCAACCTGTCTCTATCAGCCCTGGTGTTTACATTTTGGTTGTCCCTGGATCCGACCATAAACTCCTGACTATGGTCGGACTCCTCTCATGAATAGTTTCTCTAAAGCAGGCGGAGGGCAGGAGACAGGCAACTCTGCATTGTACAGACAAGGCTAACTCTACAAACTACAGACACTGGCACTTCCAATAGGCAAGCAGCATGCAGAGATCTGCTCTACAAATTACACACAAGATAAGGTCATGATCCGAAGGGAGGGGAAGGCATAGCAGTGCTGATTCTGTGTGTTATATGTAAGATGGCAGAGCTGAGTGTGTCATTGTGTCTAATATCCATCTCATGGACTCTGATCTGTATCATTGCTCTTTTTCTATGTATCAGAGACTAGTAGAGTGTTCAGAAGCTAAAGAAAAGCGTATATAAACTTTGGATCTTGATAATCTAAGCACATTGTCAGCACACAGCATCTCAGAGCACAGAGGGATCATGAAGTGTCTGCTTAGAGAGTCCCAGCCCACACAATGGCCATCACTAGGACCAAACAGTAATAAAACTAGTAAAAATAAAGTAAAGGGGTTACCAATGATCTTTATTGAGTAGACATAACAAGTCGATTAAAATTTGAGAACTTTAATTCATGGGAAACCCCGTCATGATCCGAAGGGAGGGGAAGGCATAGCAGTGCTGATTCTGTGTTATATGTAAGATGGCAGAGCTGAGTGTGTCATTGGGGGTCATTTACTAAGGGCCTGATTCGCGTTTTCCCGATGTGTTACCCGAATATTTCCGACTTGCGCCGATTTCCCCTGAATTGCCCCGGGATTTTGGCGCACGCGATCGGATTTTGGCGCATCGGCGCCGGCATGCACGCGACGGAAATCGGGGGGCATGGCCGAACGAAAACCCGACGGATTCGGAAAAACCACCGCATTTAAAAAAAAAAAAATGTGTCGCGGAGCTTGCACTTACCTTCACTCAGCCCGGCTTGGTGTATTCCAACTGCCTTAATAAATCCCGGCCGGACCCGAATCCAGCGCAGAGAACGCGCCGCTGGATCGCGAATGGACCGGGTAAGTAAATCTGCCCCATTGTGTCTAATATCCATCTCATGGACGCTGATCTGTATCATTGCCCTTTTTCTATGTATCAGAGACCAGTAGAGTGTTCAGAAGCTAAAGAAAAGCGTATATAAACCTTGGATCTTGTAATCTCAGCACATTGTCAGCACACAGCGGGCAAGTTGGGCAACGCAGTGTGAAATATAGCCTTAGTGTGTACTACTGACACAAAGATCATGAGAACTGAAGGTAAGAAGTGACGGAACACAGACAGAACCTGGGTGCTCCGAACCAACACCAATTACAGCAGGGAATGTAGGGTTAGTTTGATGTATCATGTCACACATTAGGAAATCACTCGTTATGGAGAAAATATTATGAACCTTTCCAAAGACCACCTCTTTCAGATGAACACCCTTATATAGAGCAGGTTTTCTAGAAGTGCTGGGTTTTACTGTGTTATGATTCCACACACTTACTGATCATGTCGGTTACCTACCGTACTTTATCTTCAAAAATGAAGGGTTGATGTCAAAGTTTATAAACCCACCATTTATATTGGAAAACTTAATTGATATATGACAACAGTCTAAGTTGGAAATATCCCGACGTTACACAACTGAATGTAACCACCAATTTGTATACCTTTGGACCCTTTAGGACCGTATGCCTTGTGGTTTACACCCAATCCCAACCAAGGAAACGCCACATCAAAGCCATGTAGGGTCAATTTGATGGATTGGATCTTTTGTCAATCTTCTAAGATTTTATGTTAGAACCTCAATCTACATTGTACAGATTAGTTTGACAAAGAATGGCTGTAGACACAGCGCCAGTTCCAAAACCCTGTATGGACCCTGAGCGGGAGGATGCCTTTCCTAAATAGCACCCAAGATTAGAATTTAGAATAGATGTACAGGCGGTCACCACTATGAAGAAACACTCGACTTACAGAACAACCGTAGTAACAAAGGGACCTCTGGATGTTGGTAATTACTGTACTTAGTCCTAGGCTACAATAATCAGATGTTTGGTAACAGTTCTAACAGGTGTCTGTAATGAAGCTTTAGTTGTTAATCCTGTTCTGATGACAACCCGCATTTTTAAAATTACAATTGCAAAGAGACCAAAAACTTTCTGGCCGGGGTGGTTACAATGATAAAATTTACAGTTCCGACTTACATACAAATTCAATTAAGAACAAACCTACAGAAAACATATCTTGTATGTAACCCGGGGACTCTGCCTGTAATGTAAGAAAAAGATTTTACCATTTATCCACTGTTTTATGGACAGACATTTTTGGTAGATTATGACCACGATATTGGACACTTTGGTGATATTCATTGGGGTTAAATTTATCTTTACAAATTTGCCTTTGACTTTGTCGTCTGTTTAATTCCATTTTTGTTTTTATGGAATTCATCAGTTTTTGCGTGTTTTTTCTCAAAAGTTTTTTTTTTGGTCACATGTCCCTCTAAGGAGATTGTTCTTGTAAATTGGTAATGGTTTTTGGTCCGTATTTCTACGCTGGAGGGTGCCTGGAGCTGATTTTTGACCCAAAACATGTTGCCTAAAACAAATTTGCGCAAATCAGGAAGTTAGTTCAGTTACTGTATAAAAACTAGTAAATAAATGAGGGTCTATTTAAAGGAACTTTGCACTGTCCTCGTGTATTGCGCGCAATGAAAAGTCGCAAAACAGCATTTGTACCACACTGCGCACAAAATAACGCCAAAAACAGACAAAAAACTCAATGATAAACCCCTCCCTCCTTGTGTTTCCTTTTGTGGTGAAAATGAGACTCCTTAATTCATCATTCCTCTAATTTCTGTTATTAACAAAATAAGACAGAATTTCACTGATATACGGCCAACCGTCTCTATCAGCCTGGTGTTTAGATTTTGGTTGTACCTGGGATCTTCAGACCTATAAAATCCGACTATGGTTCGGACTCCTCTATGAATAGTTTCTCTAAAGCGGCGGAGGGCCAGGGAGAAACAACTATGCTGTACAGACAAGGCTAACTCTACAAAAACTACAGAAAAAGGCAATCCAATAGGACACGCAGCAGGCAGAGATCTGCTTTACAAATTACACACAAGATAGGTCATGATCCGAGGGAGGGGAAGGCCATAGCGTGTGATTTCTGGTTATATGTAAGGTGGCAGAGATGAGGTGTCATTGGGGGTCATTTACTAAGGGCCTTCCTGAATTCGCGTCTTCCAGATGTGTGTGTACCCGAATATTTCGAATTGCGCCGTTTCCCCTGAATTGCCCCGGGATTTTGGCGCACGCGATCGGATTTTGGCGCATCGGCCCGGCATCACGCGCGGAAACATCGGGGGGCATGGCGAACGAAAAACCCGAACGGATTCCGGAAAAATCGGAAAAACCAACCGCATTTAAAAAAAAAAAAATGATGTGCGCGGCCGCTTGCACTTACCTTACTCAGGACCGGAACTTGGTGTATCCATGCCTTAATAAATCAGAGCGGACCCGAATCCAGCGCAGCGGAGAAACGCGCCGCTGGATCGCGATACGATGGACCGGGTAAGAAATCGGCCCCATTGTGTCTAATATCCATCTCATGGAAGCTGATCGGTTCATTGCCCTTTTTAATGTATCAGAGACCAGTAGAGTGTTCAGAAGCTAAAGAAAGGCGTATTATAAACTTGGATTTGTTAATCTCAGCAACATTGTCAGCACACAGGCATTCATCGCACAGGGGATATGGAAGAGCAGGTTCCGACTTTCTTTAGTTCAAGGCCTGTGATTTTACAAGAAAAGTTTTTACAACTTATGAGCCTGACGGGACTCGGATCAATTGACAGCTATTTAAATCAACTTTTAAATTAAAATTGTTGTGTACATGTTTTATCCAGAGGGGTTTGTGGGGAACTACCAAATTAACTTGGTGTTGCAGTTTCCAGGCCATTTTACATGGTCCCTTCGCCCTGTGGCTTCCTCAGTTACGTCTCAATTTGTTCAGACGCTGTAATCTTTTGCAGTAGCGAGTTCAGCACACAGTGGATGGGTAAAAAGGTACAGTTTTGTAAAAGCGCCTGAGCCATGGGAGGAGGCTTGGTAAACATGCCTGATCATTAGCATAATGTAAAAAGTGATTTTAGATGAAAGGAGGTCATGGATAACACAAATAGGAAGATTCCACAGTCACTGTGCCTAGAGTAAAGTGGTTACCAGTACCGGGCCACATGTGAAGAGAGTGGCAGCATTGGTGGTAAGTGGGGAGCCACTACAGTCTTGCAGCGCTGGGGACCCTGGGTAAGTCCCAGGCGTCAACATCGGCAAAAAACTTGTAACTGTCTCTTGCATGGGTTTCCCCGGGTCATCCAGTTTCCTCCGCACCTCAAAAACATACTGTAAGTTGATTTGAGATTGTGAGCCCCATTGGGACGGGGGTTCTAATTTGACAGCTGCTGGCAGCGCTGCGTTAATCGTGTGCTTATATAAAAAAGAATTATATTATTACGAGAGTAGCGGCACTAGAAAAATCCCTTGATAAAGGATGGTCTATCACAGGTTTGTTTAATCTGTCTCATCTTCAGTTTCTTAACATGCCTTAACAGGGGAATGTACATCCCGCGGATTGAATTTCATCACAAAAAAAAAAAATGAAATGGAAAAGATACTACAGAGAAGAAGAGAATGTTCCGATTCTGCTCATCTCTAAGGCTACTCCACCTAGAACATTTGTACGACTATCTTTTCATCCCCTGACCATCGTTTCCTAGAGGGTGAGGACTCTGCATTTGGGGAGAGAGGACGAGAGGAGAAACTCGTTCATTTGCCTGGTTCTGCGGCAGGAGGATAAGGTTGGGTCTTGATGTTCCCCGCTGCATTGTAGGTTGGCGTGGGTGATACCGTATCCCTTTTATCTAAGTATATCATTAGACCAGCGGAGTCACGTTGGCAGATCTCCAGGCTTTATAGCCCGCCGTGTTATTTGTTATAAAAGTCCTGATGACATATTTTACATGAAAAAAAAATGATAAAAACCCTCGAAAAGTGCGCTTTCTGTTTAATTTTAAGCTTGTGGTTTTTGGTGCGGTGATTATACGACGGCATCCGAATTATAGGTGAAGGTTTGTACCGTGACGATTCATTAAGAGACAAAATTTGTATGCGCCAGTCAGTATGCGGCCTATATTTTTGCAGCTTACATGAGATAAGGTGAGGGGGGGGGGTTGGGGGGGGGGTGGTTACAGGCCAAAGATAACTCACTTTAACTTATTTTGGGAGAAATCAGAAAATCGAGTGGGATGTGTCAAGGGGATTAGAAAGTTTGGTCATAACTAGGTTGAGGAGGGACCTGAAGTGCAAGTTATGTTTCATCAGAACGTCAATTAAAAGTTTGGGTCAAGTTTGGCTTAACCTCCCCCTCACACCCATTTTAAATTGCTGACGGCCACGCCAAGGAGGACGCATGCCGATGGGACAGAGGCGCGCAATTTGGGAAGGATCGTCACGACCACAATGGACCTGCAATTTAATTCCATGGTGATTACCGGTGGAGGAGTGTTGTTAATGGCTTTCGTGTGTCAGGTTAGGGGACCAGTTGACAGGATTCACAGGCGTAGGGACCTTTTGTCACAATCAGGCGCTTTTCTCCTCCTTCCTTAACAGACTGATTTTCTCGAGAATCCTTCTTGGATACCAAGGACATCAATGTGAGAGGGAGGGAGGAGAAGAAGGAGATGAAGACATTAGAGAGGTAATTTTATCAGGTTTTTTTGGTATGTAGAGGAGTTGAGATTGGAGCTCTCTGGGATTAAACAACGCTCAACCAAATCATTGACTAATCATTGATAGAGGACTTTTGAGACTAAAGTAATAGACATTTTATTTTAAAATGTTTGCTGCTTCGCCATTTTTGCAAACTCAGTTAGATAGGCAGATGGATAATAAAATAGATAGAAAATAAATAGAGGGATAATAGATAGATGGAATGTGTTAAACATGAAGGGGGACATTATCATAGTCTGTTAGACTGTTTTCGAGGCTCTTTAGCGCAAAAAGTCTGGCGATCTCGTAATTAGGTGCATTATGAGCGCCATTTTGCGAGGGACACCAAAGTTCGGGTACTTAGTGGTCTGAGTCCCTGCGCCCTTATTGACATAGTGAGTGCTCCTATACAGATGTTTGCACGGGATCATCACAATATTGCGCATAAAAAGGCAAAAATAGGCAGCAAAGAGAAAATGCACCTCCTTGAGCAGCTGCCACTTCCCCAAAAAACTTCCCTTTTCATATAATAAAACAACATTTTAGGTTCCCAAATGAAGAATCAACCTTATGTACATGAGGAAAATACTCGGAGCAGTTTAAATTGTAAACATTCTCCAGTAGCGACTCATCAATGTCTAAGGATCATATCTGGGAGTATTTGTCTCATGTACAGATCTGAGAATATTTCAGCTTCCAATTTCATGTAAAGATAATAAAAAAGGAAAAGATTATTTCAGCAAGAAGTTTTTTTTTTTTCCCATCTCTGAACGTTTAGTCTGTCCGATGCAGTTACATCACATGATGGGTTTTGTGCAGAGATGTGAGCCCTGAAACGTTCTGTCACGTTTCTATCGTCTCCTTTTCCTTATGGCCACAAATGAGAATTCTAACATCTGGAGACAAATTGGACGCTAATTTAGACGCAAATGAATCGACATGCGACATTCCAAAACGCATTTATAAGCCAGAACTAGATCCATCATAGATCAGGAGCCAAAAAAGAAGGCAAAACCATGGGCAGAAAAACAAGGGCGAACCTGAGACCCCCAGTATTAATGTCCCCGAAGAGTACGGTAAGATAGATAATAGATAGATAGATAGATAGGATAGATAGATAGATATGCAAGAAGAGATAGATATGAGATAGATGAGATAGATAGATAGAGAGATAGATATAGATAGATAGAGAAGATAGATAGATATGAGATAGATAGATAGTGAGATAGATAGATATGAGATGATAGATGAAGAGAAGATATGAATAGATAGATATAGATATGAGATAGATAGATATTAGATAGATAGATATTAGATAGATATTTTATAGATGAAGACACATGGTAGATGGTTAATAGATGGATACGCAGAAACAAGATAGATAAAAGGTAGAATGTTTTAAATAAATAGATTATAGATTGAGAGGTGCAAAATTCTATTTTACTGGTGCAACTGAATAATTTTGACTTGATAAATATATAGATAGCTATGAGATAGATCGATAGATAGATAGGGATAGATAGCTGATGATGAGATAGATAGATAGATAGATAGAAGATAGATAAGTGAGATAGATAATAGATAGATTAGATAGATAGATATGAGATAGATAGGATAGATAGATTAGATAGATAGATAGATAGATAGATAGATAGGAGATAGATAGTAGATATATATGAACAGATAGATATATATGAGACATGAATAGATAGATAGATATGAGTGATATGATAGATTATGAGATAGATCAGATAGATAGTAGTAGATAGATAACAGGGTAAACAATAAGGTAATGCCGGTAGGAAATCACCTTTGTTCCTATCAGACACAAATACACCACATGTCACATGATAAACATGGACTACTTGTCTGGTATTGATCTTGACTGCAATTGAAGGCTCTTGATGGGATCTTAGATGCCCCTGTCAACCTTCATTATGTGAAGCCCTAGAGGGGAAGGGCGACTCTTACTATTAATCAGCATGCATTAGTGTGAGTGCAGCAGGTCACATTACAGAGGAAAAACTAAATTATTCTGCTGTGTCCCAGCATAAAAGCGGGCTAAATAGTAAGAGAAGAGAAAAAGTGAGCAACATCACGGGATTAGAATACTCTGCAGCAAGAGGAGAAAGATAAAGTAATGCAACATACACAAAAATAAGGTAGACAAGATATGGAAATTATATAGAATAGAGAGAGGGGAGAGAGAGATAAAGATATATGAGATAGATATTAGATGATAAGAGATAGATATCAGATAGATAGATTAGATAAAGGATATAGATAGATAGATAGATAATAGATAGATAGATAATAGATAGATAGATAGATAGATAATAGATGGTAGATAGATAGATATGAGATGTAGATAGATAGATAGATAGAGAGATAGGATTAGATAGCTAGATTAGATGATCGATATGAGATAGGTAGATAGATTAGATAGATAGGAAGATTAGATGATAGATAGATAGATGATGAGATAGATAGATAGATAGATAGATAGAGATAGATAGATAGATAGACAGTGAGAATAGCTACTGAGATGATATTGAGATAGTAGATTGGATAGATAGATAATTAGCATAGATATAGTATATAACAACACAAGAACAGAGAGGTCGTTAAGGCTGCGGTAATGTAAAAACTTTATAATTCACTATGCAGTAATCACAATAAACAAACAAGACCATATAAAATAAAAACACTTAAAAGTACACCATGCAAGGTGACTTAACTCCCGGACTGTGGTCCTGGGCTACCCAGCCCAAAACAGACCCAATCAAAACGACCAAATGTCTACAGCAGGGGACAATGAGGAAAGTGACTAAATACAGCTGGAAAATATCAAGTTGCAGCAGGAAAAAATGTGCATACATATCAAGTGACCTGTGCAGAGAAAATAAACCAAACAGTCCTTCATGGAGAGTAGCCTAAAATGCCATAGAGTATACAGTACTGTCTAGATACCAATAATGAGGTAACAGGAGGCAGGAGAAGGCAAGTCGGAGTGGGGAGAGGAAGGAGAGCGAAACCGAACACCACGCGTATCGTAACTACTCCGGTGACTCCTCAGGGGAGGTGGCTCAATACTGAAGTGGTCCTGTATATATGGCGGTGTTCCACCAGCCCACAGAAACAGCCCCCACCACACATACGTATACTGAGAATACTGTTACCTATGATAAACAGCAGAGCGGCTGTAAACCAAGGATCGCGCATGGCGGAAGTGAACTAATTCATGTGACCAATCACCTGATCAGAGTTCACTGATGAGAAAAAAAAAAAAAAAAAAAAACGCGTGAATGCGCCCTGTGCTGGAAGTAGTATATCTGTATCGCCGATTGAAGTTAAGTATCAAGTACGACGATGATTTGAAGCAATCACATAATGTTTGTTCGAATGAATACCAAATGTCACATAATGTTGCACAAATTCTGGACGTAATTAAAAAAGAATATTAGTTAGTGAAGCAAAGAACAGGAGAGAGTCGAAGTCCCTTTTTTTTTAAAAAAATCCGAAAATGTGTCAGTATTGGAAAGATCAAAAACGCGGGACGTATGATAATAAGTCGTGGTCACATGATCGGAGTTTGCTAGATGAGACACGGAGGGTGTAAATGCGCTGCGCTGAGAGAAACGATATCCCCTACATCGCCGATTATAGACGTAGGTGATATCGTTTCTCAGGCGCAGGCGCATTTACCCGTCGTGTTCTCCATTAAGCAAAAGCGATCATGTGACAAAGCGACTCTTATATACGTCGTTTTGATTTCCTTTCCGAATAACTGAGCACATTTTTCCTGATTTTAGGACTTCGGACTTCTCTGTTACTTGCTTCACTATACTAATATCTTTTATCGTCCAGAATTTGCAACATGGATGGTGACATTTGTATTCATTCGAACAAAAATTATGTGATTGCTTCATAACTTTATACTTATCCTTCAATCGGCGATCACAGATTGATACTATCTTCAGCGCAGGCGCATTTCACTGTTTTTTTTTGTTTTTTTTTCTCATTCAAGTGAACTTGATTCATGTGTTGGTCACATGATCTAGTTCACTGCCGGCAACGATGCGCGACCATTTGTTTACACGCCGTCTGCTGCTGTTTAATCAGTAGGTAAACAGTATTCTCAGTATAACATAATGTTATGGTGGGGTGGGGATTGTTTCTGTGGGGGGTGGACCATATATACAGGCACAAGTCAGTATTGAGCCACATTACCCCTGAGGAAGTCACCGGAAGTAGTGGCAGACACGCGTGGGAGGATTCGTCCTCTCGCCTCTCCCCACTCCGACCTTGCCTTCCTGACTCCTTTACCATTATATGGATTCTACACTAGTACTGTATACTCTCGGCATTTAGGCTACTCCATACAGGAATGTTGGTTTATTTTCTTGCAAGGTCAGTTATGTTATGCACATTTTCTGCTGCAAAACTTGATATTTTCCAGCTTGTATTTAGCACTTTCTCAGGTTGCTGTAGGACATTTGTCGTTTTGATTGGGTCGGTTTTGGGCGGGGGAGCCCAGGACACACAGGTCTGGGAGGTGAAGTACACCTTGCATGGTTGTATCTTTTAAGTGTTTTTATTTATGGTCTTGTTGTTATTGGGATTAGGCATATGAATTAATAAAGTTTTTTTTTTTGTTACAGTACCGCTTAGTCATTATACGTATCCTTCTGTTCTTGGGTTGTTATATGCTTCCCTAGGATCGTCGGACGTAAATATTCTCTTTATCTATTGGTAGTGCACTGTCATTTCTTTGTTTGGTCATAGATAGATAGATATGAGAAGATAGATAGATAGATAGAAAAAATAGATAGATAGATAGATAGATATGAATAGATATAGATAGATAGATAGATAGATACATAATATAGACAGATAATATGAGATGATAGATAGATAGATAGGAGATAGATTATATAGATAGATATCATGGGAGATAGATAGATACAGGGCCGCTTCTGCCATGAGGCGAGGTGAAGGCCCCGCTCAGGGGCAGATAGCGGACCCATTTAAAAAGCGATTTTGCCGCTGTGGTAGCACGGACTTGCCATATGGCTGGCGGAGGTCACGTGCCACTATAAAATAAATTACATCGCAGCCTTCAAGGCGGGTGATTAATTTATAGGCAGACCGCGGTGCAAGCACATCGCGCTGTGTGCACCGCTCGGCAGGGGACAACAGGCTCGGCGTGATGACGTAAACCAGTGCACTCGTGCCGACCTGTTGTCCATTCACAGAGCGGCTGCTGGCTGGAGGAGATGAGGGAGCGGCGTTGGGAGCACGGATATGTGAGGCCGCAGGGGATCGTAGATCTTCTTCCCTCTCTCTAACATTGTGTCCTCAGACAAAGATCGTTAGAGACTATGTACAGGGACTGCTTTCCCCAGCAGTTGTTCAAACCTCGGCGAGTAGAAGACGCCCGGAGGCTGACGGCTGAAGGACCTTTGATGAGCAATGGTCACATGTGACCTGCGGGGGAAAGCAGTAAACAAACAGAGAGCTGCCTGAGTGAGGTGAGGGGGAGACATGACAGGGGCCAGGGAAGAACATGGGGGACTGTGTGTGGGCACATTACTTACTGGGGGGGCTGTGTGTGGGGGCACATATTACTTACTGGGGGGGGGCTGTGGTGAGCACATTACTACGGGGGGGCTGGCTGTGTGTGGCACATTATTACTGGGGGGGTGTGTTGTGGGAACATTAGTTACTGGGGGGGCTGTGTGTGGGAAATTACTTACTGGGGGGATGTGTGTGAGTGGGCAAGTTACTTACTGGGGCGGTTGTGTGTGTTGAGCACATTACTTAATGGGGGGGCCTGGTGTGTGAGGCACATTACTTATGGGGGGCGTGTGGGAGGAGAACATTACTTACTGGGGGGGTGTGTGAGACACATTATTACTGGGGGGATTGTGTGTGAGCACTTACTTACTGGGGGGGCTGTGTGAGCACATTACTTACTGGGGGGGCTGTGTGGGCACATTAACTTCCGGGGGGGGGCTGTCGTGAGCATTACTTACTGGGGGGCTGTGTGGGCCACATTACCTTACTGGGGGGGCTGTTGTGGGCACATTACGTACTGGGGGGAACTGTGTGAGGGCACATTATTACTTGGGGGGCTGTGTGAGGCAACATTACTTACTGGGGGGCTGTGTGTAGGCCACATTACCTTACTGTGGGGGTGTGTGTGGGCCACATTACTTACTGGGGGGCTGTGTTGGCGGGGCACATTACTTACTGGGGGCTTGTGTGTGGCACATAACTTCCTGGGGGGCTGTGTGTGAGGCACAGAAATACTGGGGGTACGCTGTGGGGGGTTAATTATGGGAGAGGGCTGTGGGCACATTACTGGGTTTATGGGGGAAATTTTGGGGGGTTTGTATGGGAGACATTAATGGTGGTAATTGTGTGGGGGCATGTATACAGCTGAGACTGACTACAGGTTGGTGGGGGAGCTGAGGATGTATACGGGGTTGTGGGGGGGTGTAGGCTGTTGTATACAGAGGGGGTTTAGGAACAAAGCGGGTAGACAGGGGGATAGGGGAGGGGCTTGTATATAAATGGTAGAGGGAGAGGACTATGTATACTCGGCTGTTCATTATTGGGGCGAGGCTAAATAGGGCACTAATGCATTGAGCTAAGGTCTAATTTGGGTGATAAATGATTGTTTTTGTTGAGAATGTTGTTCAGTCATGTTGTGAGGATAATATATATTGGAATCACAATATTTTATACTGTGACTGCTGTATTCTAGGGGGCCATGGGAGTGGGGCTGCATGGAGTTGAAGTTAGACATTTCTTGTGAATTACGGAGGAAAAACCAAGGCCAGAAGTAGAAAGGTTAAAGCTAAAAGAAGTACCTTCCGATGGAGTAGATGGTCACCCGTAAGGTACGAGAGGTTCACTAAGATCTGTGACTTAATAACTTACTAGTGTGTAAGGTAGCATCACCAGGGGCAACGCACGTGCATCGTACATGGGGGGGGGGGGCAGCATTTAAAATTTCGCTCAGGCAGCAAAAAAGGTAGAATCGGGCCCTGGATAGATATAGAAGATAGATAGAATAGATAGATAGATAGATAGATAGCTAGAAGTAGATAGATAGCTAGATAGATATAGATAGATGATAGAGATAGAAGTACTCGAAGATAGATAGATAATAGATAGATTAGATATGAGATAGATAGATAGATAGATTATGAGATAGATAGATACATAGACTAGAAAGTTTGAGATTTTAGATAGAGAATAGATAGATCGATATGAGATAGATAGATAGATAGATAGATAGATAGATAGATAGCTTGAGCTGATATGAGATAGATAGATAATAGATAGATAGATTGGAGAGATAGATAGATAGATAGATAGATATGAGCTAGATAGATAATAGATAGATAGATATGAGATAATAGGATAGATAGCTAGGATAGATAGATAGGAGTAGATAGGAGCGATAGATAGATAAAAAGATAGTGATTTGAGATAGAATATAGATATGAGATAGAATATTCTGATAACGTTCTATACTGCCAAGTGGGCGGTCCCTGGTCATCTGGTTCAACTTAGGACCGCCCTTCTGACAATATAGAACTTAATTAGCATATAATGTAAAAGAAGAATATCACCGGTTACTCGGGAATGTTGAAGACTAGAGAAAAAATTCGAACTGCGCCAGAATCAGTAGAGCGGCCATTGGTGCAG
The DNA here is from genome assembly GCA_019512145.1 of Engystomops pustulosus. Classification (NCBI taxonomy): domain Eukaryota; kingdom Metazoa; phylum Chordata; class Amphibia; order Anura; family Leptodactylidae; genus Engystomops; species Engystomops pustulosus. Next base: position 217,912,900 of record CM033643.1, read on the forward strand.
AGAGATGGAGTTGGTGAAGGTAATGAAGATGTACTGATGTAAAGCGGGTCTGTCCACCCCTGAGCTGCACCCGTAGCGCTCCGCTTCGTCTCATTAGTATGATTAGTATGATTCACATTTCAATCCTCAGTGAAATCAAACACCACTGTGGGAGAAAACCTCATCATCCCCCGCTGTATGCGGCTTTATGCTGATAAACAGCCATCCCAGCAACATGAAAGATCCATTAGTAAAACCTATTAATATCCTATGGGGTGAGTGGGAACTCGCAGTCAATGCTTTACTTGCCATAATAATAGCCGTCGCCTCACCATTAGGACCTTCCCGCGTCACATGTTTATCTAGTGGAAGGGCGATGTATAGTACATTAAAGTTTCATGGACGCTAATGTTTGCTCACTTACATTATGCATCTTTGAAGTCACATTTGTGTTGACACAGCAGCATTACACCATAGGGATATATTATAATGTATGGCCCATAGGCTCTATGGATAGTACATATGGCTATGGAGAGTAATCTGTGCAATTAGTTTATCAGCCGGTCTAGAAGGTTAAAATAAAATAACAAATAGAATTACATTACACTCAGGATGTTTAGAGCAGTGGAGAGCAGGTTGTCTCGGAGCAGTATACAGCGGGAGTGAGCAGATGTACTAGTGATCCATATGCAGGAGCATGGTTATTAGAGGCAGGGGAGCTGAGCAGATTGTCAGGGTTCCTACTTGCAGGCAGCCATGTTAGGAGCAGGCAGGAGCTGAGCAGACTGTACATGAGTGTCCTATCGGCAGGCAGCATGTTATAGAGCAGGAGTGAGAGATTGATGTCTTCTGCAGCAATCTCAGCGGGAGCCGAACGTGTCCTATCTGCAGGAAGCCTAGTTATAGAGCAGGAGGAGCGAGCAGATTAGCATGTACATGGTGTCCTCATTGCAGGCGCATGTATAGCGCAGGTGGAGCTGAGCCGATTGGACATGGTTGTCCTATCTGCAGGCAGCATGTTATAGAGCAGGAGGAGCTGAGAAGATTGTACAGTGTCCTATCTGCAGGCAGCATGTTTAGAGCAGGAGAGCTGAATCAAATTTATTTAGTGTCTAGCGTAGGCACGATGTTATAGAGCAGGTAGAGCTGAGGGCAGATTGTATGTTGCCTAACCTGAGGCAGCGATGATAGAGCCGGAGGGACTGAGCGTTACAAACTCACTTATTAAATTGCCGTCTATTCTTTTTAAACCTCTACCTTATCCTGGGGTAGTAGTGTAGATGCAGCCCTACCTTAGAGCTGACAGTTTGTCTGTATGAAGTCTTCAGAAGAGATCTCATATACTTGCTGAAGGATGAGTCCAGAAGGGTGGAAAGCGAAATTAAGAAATGATAAATCCTGCTAAATAATTCCACACAAAAATACATATGGATCTACACACTCATCTGCTCTAAAACATGCCACCTGAAGATAGGAAACTATGTTACAATCTGATCAGCACCTCCTGCTCATAAAATGCTGAAACAGATAGGACATATATGTTACAAATTGCTCAGCATCTCCTGCTCCATAAAATGCCGCAAAAGATAGGACACTAGACAATCTGCTCAGCTCCCCTGATCTACAATATGCTGCCTGCAGTAGGACCACTATTACAATATGCTCGCATCCCTGCTCATAAACATTGCTTTGCAAACCAACAGATAGGACACTATGTACAATCTGCTCAGCATCTCCTGCTCTATAACATGCTGCAAACAGATAGGACACTATGTACAATCTGCTCAGCTCCTCCTGCTCTATAACATGCTGCAAACAGATAGGACACTATGTACAATCTGCTCAGCATCTCCTGCTCTATAACTTGCTGCAAACAGATAGGACACTATGTACAATCTGCTCAGCTCCCCCTGCTCTACAATATGCTGCCTGCAGATAGGACACTATGTACAATCTGCTCAGCTCCTCCTGCTGTATAACATGCTGCCTGCAGATAGGACACTATGTACAATCTGCTCAGCCCCCCCTGCTCTATATAACATGCTGCCTGCAGACGGACACTAAGTACAATCTGTTCAGCTCATCCTGCTCTATAACTTGCTGCAAACAGATAGGACACTATGTACAAGCTGCTATTGCTGCTCTATAATATTCTGGCTTCAGATTAGACTACTTCTTCAATATGAGACGTTCCTCTTTGGGACAATATAATTGTATGTTCTGTTTGGGCCTTATTCAATTCCAGGGATCTTAAATATTATTTCCTTTTATGATAATTCTTTGTTTTAGATTTGCAAAAAAGATTCCAAAAATGTGTACGCTGCACTGTTCACGAATCACTATAACTGATAGTATAGCGGGGCAGCTTTTTATGGTTATGGAGATAGGATATAGCATGTGTTTGCGCTTTGAGTTGTCTTGTGACTGAGATGCAGTAAAATTTATCAACTGTAAAAGAGCAGTGTTTGCATTCCTGGTGAGGTTCTTTTATGTTGTCTTCTTGTTTATACACTAGAATGTGTACAATCCATTATTGTTATTTATTAAAAATGGAATCTTATTGATACATGTCTATATGTTTAATTTATGAAGACTAGAAGATCCTTAAAAGGGATTTTCAGGAAGTCCAAAAAAACAAACATGGCTGCTTTCTTCCAAAAACAGCCCCACGTGTGTCCATGGTTTGTGCCAGTATTGCAAATCAGCTGTATAGAGGTGAGCTGTAATACCGGCATAAAACATGGTCAGGTGTGGCGCTGTTTTTGGAAGGAAGTAGCCATGTTTTTCAGCCTCTGGACAACACCTTAAAGGAAACCTACCATTTGATTGGATGCATTATGAAGCAAACATACCTTGAGAATGCTGTAGCTACACTGATGCAGGATCATATCTTGGTTAATCCCTGAGCTGAGTGGTTTTGCTGATAAAACAGATATAACATTATGATAATTAAGCTCTGCCTCTTCAGCACTTGCTTTCCCACTTCTTGTAGCAGGAGAGGTTTTCTCTGCAGGAGAAGATGATGTAATCACTGTTCTCCCTGCCAGACAGAATAATCAATTGCTGCACCATCCCCCAGCTGCTGTGTATGAGTTATCCAGCTCAGGTTGGTTAGTCATGCATTTGTAATTACAAGCTCCCTTGTGTAATGTGTTGATCAAGGCAGCCATGCTGACCCAGCTTTCCCAAGGACCTGAAGGTTATAATTGTTTTTTCAGCAAAACCACTCAGCTCAGGGATTAACCAAGATATGATCCTGCATCAGTGTAGCTACAGCAGTCTCAAGGTATGTTTGCTTCATAATGCATCAAATCAAATGGTAGGTTTCCTTTAAAATACTGTACAACCGATATCTGCCCTAAGCAAGCAGACATGTTTCTGTTTTTTGCCCCAATTTCCTCCTGTGATGCAAAACATACAGCCTGCACTGCCACCAGCTGTGGCTGATATTTTCATGTGTGGCTAATACTAAGTACATCAGTATAATTCAATGGTTTGGGGTCTGTAATATTAATTATTTGGTTTTGGATCTGTGTTATTATTATCTTTTGATCTGCTATCTGTATGAGTATGTATTATCTGGTTTGGCAGTTATGTTATTTATTGTCTGGTTTGGGAGTCTGTATTATTATTTGACTTGTTTGCCTTCTGTACCATCATGTCTGGTTTGGGGTCTGTATTAATATAATTTATTGCCTGATTTAGTAGTCTGTATTACTGTCAATTTGGTTTGGGGTCAAGACAAAATGAAATCTTGCTCCAATGGCCAAACATCTTGCAGATACTACTGAACCATAGAATGTAGAGAATTTGTGGGGCCCTCTGACCTCATAATGATGGAAGGCCATGCCTCTACTAGCTAAGTTTGGTGTCTGTATTATTATTATTATTATCATGTATTGCCTGGTTTGGGGTCTGTATTATTATTTAGAGTTTGGTTTGGGGTCTGTAATACGGTATATAAAATGTCAATGAGAAGCCATGCCCCCTTGATGTGTAGACACGTATACTCAGAAGAGCTTTGCAAGAGCCATCAATGATTGTCAGGAGCAGGATGGGATCCTCTATGATCACAAGAGCGCTTCATATTGATCCGGGGAGTCCACTGTCTCCTGAGATTTTTGCACATGTCTAATTTCAGAGCATTGTAGCAAATGAATGGAGGCATCACTGGGGCATGTAATAAGGGACACATGTAATAGAGAAGGAGGAGCTCAGAAGATTTCAGAGTGTTCTATCTAGAGGCAGGATTTTATAAAATGTGTGCCTGCAGATACTATGCAATCTGCTCTATAACATGCTACCTGCAGATAGGACACTATGTACTATCTACTCAGCTCATACTGCTCTATAACATGCTGCCTGCAGATAGGACACTATGTACAATCTGCTCAGCTCCTCCTGCTCTATAACATGCTGCTTGCAGATAGGACACTATGTACAATCTGCTCAGCCCTTTCTGCTCTATAACCTACTGCCTGCAGATAGGACACTATGTACAATCTGCTCAGCTCCTCCTGCTCTATAACATGCTGCCTGCAGATAGGACACTATGTACAATCTACTCTTCTTCTCCTGCTTTATAACATGCTGCCTGCAGATAGGATACTATATACAATCTACTCTTCTCCTCCTGCTCTATAACATGCTGCCTGCAGATAGGACACTATATACAATATACTGTACGCCACCTTGTCTATAATATGCTGCCTGCAGAAAGAACTATCCAATCAGCGTTTTTTTGCTCTATAACATGCTAAATGCTTTTTGTATCACATTTAAAAATGTTCACAAATCTCCATAACATCAGTGAATCAATGGAGGATATAGAATATTATATCATATGAAGTATGTGCTTAGATCTGATGATGGACCCTGAAACGAGCGTGTAAAAGGACCACATGAACCCACAGACTTGATTTATTATCTCCTATGGGAAAGTGCAGTATTCTTATCCTCTTATGAATAACATTATATTATATTACCATCTGAGGTACAGTAGTACAGACTCAGGCTTTGGGCCTGTAACTTTTAATAGATGTTAATTCAGCATAGAAGTCACATATGACAAAGCCATTTTCCCTCTTTTTAGATAAGCTTTAGCTTTTATAAGGTTCTTTCCCTTTAAGGATTATGATATTCTTCTTCCACTTCTAAGCAGGAGATTTTTTCATAGAGACAATGGAAATGATTCTTATTTATCGCCTCGCGGTGGAAGCCCCGGAGCTACCAGTTCAATCAATTAATGACCTAAAAGATGGAAAACTGCCCCCGCGTCATGTGCTCAGAGATGAACCAAGACACTTTATGCTATTTATTCTCCCCCCTGACATGAGACGACTGCCAAGCGGGAGATTATAGAAATCCCCAGAAATAGTTTTATACCAAGAGCCTCCCAATTACATTTCATCATCTGAAGGAATATTTCAAATAAAATAAAGTACAAAATATTCCAAAAAATATTTAATAATGTGTCAAAAAATATTTAATTTAAATATATTTTTGAAATGATCTTTTTGATGACTTTTATTGATATATGAAGTTTTTAAGACTACTGCAAAGTTCAGGTTTGCAACAAACTTTGAGGTTTCGAGTTCTGCGGACCCTACCTGGAATTCATTAGAAGTTGAGGCTGGGTTTGGCTCAACCCCCTCACCCCCCCACCCCAGCCATTAAGGCCTGCGATCATAAGGCGTTAACTCTTTAAATGCCGCTGGTAAAGTCTTCAGCAGCATTTAAATGATCCATGGCCTTGCATGCCGCTACCAGTCTGCCTTCGGCACAGGGTGCTGCCATTTTTGGGGGGATCATCACCCCCAGATGACACCATCTTTAACGATGACCCTGCACACAATGGTGTGCACAAAATTGGCATAATCCTTATTTAACATCAACTTCATGATTGAGCAATCCTAGATTATAATCTGTAGATAGATAGATAAATAGATGATAGATCAATGGATATGAGATAGATAAGAGATAGATAGATATGGGATAGATCGATACAGTAGATAGATATGAGATAGATATGTGGCTCCCAAAATGTCTTTCTACAGCAATGTGCACAGTGTTACAGGCAGATATACACTCACCGGCCACGTTATTAGGTACACCATGCTAGTAATGGGTTGGACCCCCTTTTGCCTTCAGAACTGCCTCAATTCTTTGTGGCATAGATTCAACAAGGTGCTGGAAGCATTCCTCAGAGATTTTGGTCCATATTGACATGATGGCATCACACAGTTGTCTACATGCCTAAATGCACTGAGTTGCCGCCATGTGATTGGCTGATTAGAAATTAAGTGTTAACGAGCAGTTGGACAGGTGTACCTAATAAAGTGGCAGGTGAGTGTGGACACTCCGACTATTGGCCGCCGTGGGGACACTCCGACTATTGGCCGCCGTGGGGACACTCCGACTATTGGCCCCTGTGGGTGGGACACCCTGACTATTGGCCCCTGTGGGGGACACCCTGACTATTGGCTGCTGCGTTGCACTTTGACCATTGGCTGCTGTGGTGCTCCGTTTATTGGCTGCTGTGGTGCACTGTCTATTGGCTGCTATGGGGACACTGTACTATTGGCTGCTATACATTAAGGCCATGCTGGTGTCTCAAATTATTATTATTTAACAAAATGTGAAGCTTTGTGTTTGCCCTTATTGGAATGGTAATGCTCAAGTAGATACATTTATGCAGTAATAAGATGAAATCTGGCCACTTTAAGGCTCATGTGGCCAGCATGAAAAAAGATTTTGCCACCCCTGCAATAGAGAGATAAGTGATATATAGATGACAGATAGATATTTGAAATTAATTTATCTTATTTCTGCAGGAACATTTATTCAACATTTCCGCATCTCCTGACAGTAAATAACCAACTTCAGCAGCCATAGCCCCAGTATAAGATATTGAGCCTAATAGATAGATTATGAATTATTTATACCTCCTTACATTCACTCTAATGATCTTCTATATATAGAGAAACACAATGGCCGGCACCTCCTGACTGCACAGCAACTATAGAAGCGGTGACAAACCTGTCGGGATCCAAGACCTCTGACTACACCGAAGGAATTCACATACCAAGACAATTGTATCAGACCAGAAGGTGAGATGTGAAGGTTTACACCACTGAAAACAACCTGCTCTGGAAATATATTGGATTCTGCATCAATAGTAGAGGAGAACAATACCAATAGAATAAGAATAGGTCTAGAGAAGAAGGTGACCTCCAGGGGATAGGCACCAGCACAAGCTATCATGCTATAGTAAGCCAGGATCATGGGGTTACGAGCCTATAGAATATGTTAATTCAGCTCTTAAGAAATCTCAAGGGCGGCTGATGACTGTCTCTAATTAGAAGACTACATTTCTGAGGAGCTCAGTAACTACTTACCTTGGCATCTCATCCACCTGACATACAAGGGCCACCTAGGGCATGACCACCATCAAAAGCTACCACAGAAGGTCCATAAAGGGGCAAGAGCGCCCTCAAAAGCTAATACAGTGGGTCCTCACAGGGTAGGAGCACCCTAGGAAGGTAATGTAGGAGTCCCACAAGAGGCATGAGCACCCAAGTAAGGTTAGATAGAAGAAGATCTACGCAGGATAGGAGAACCCTAAGAAGATTACAAAGGAGGTCTACAAAGTACATTATCACAGTAGGCTCATATAGGGTCTATAAGAGGTCCACACAGCCACAGGACATCATCATAATGTGAAGAAGGTCCACAGAAGGCAACAGGACCCTGAGAACCTACCATAGAATTTCCACACATGGTATTATCAACTAGAGAAGGTAATACTAGAAGGAGCACCCTAGGAAGGTAATGTAGGAGTCCCACAAGAGGTATGAGCACCCTAGTAAGGTTATATAGAAGATCTACAGGGCAGGAGCACCCTAAGAAGAGTACAAAGGAGGTCTACAAAGGACATTATCACAGTAGGTCCATAAGAGGTCCACACAACCACAGGACATGATCATAATGTGAAGAAGGTCCACAGAAGGCAAGAGTACCCTTAGAACCATAGTATTTCCATGCATGGTGTTATCAACTAGAGAAGGTAACAAAGAGGTCCATTTAGGGCATAAGCACCCTTGGATGCTAATACAGCAGGTCCAGACATGGTATAAGCACCCTAGGAAGGTTACATAAGATGTCCACACAGCCGCAGGGCATTATCACACTGTGAAGGTAATACAGAAGGTCCAAAGAAGGCAAAACTACCCTCAGAACCTAAGGGTCCATACATGGCATTTTTAAGTTGGAAGGTAATAAAGAAGGTCCATGGAAGGCATGTGTACACTGCAAAATCTCATAAGGTTCTATGAGAGGTCCACATAGGGGCTGAGAACCGTGGTAATACGGAAGGTCCAGAAAGGGCTGAGCACCCTTCAAAGGTTACAGGGAAGGTCCAAAGAGCACGTTAACAACCTTGCATGGTAATACAGAAGGTCGCCTTATGATACAGAAGGTAACATTAAAGATCCACCGAGGACACCTGCATCCTGGGAGAGTATGTACCTACAGTATTGAGATTAAAGCATCTTCGGTAGCATCAGTTGTACAGTACAATCCGCACAGAAACACTAGACCATACAAAGTGCATGGGAATTTGGCAATAAAGTCTCCTCCATCTGGAAGAATGCAGTTGTAGCCAATTATTAGAATACAATACCCTTTACTTGCACGGCACCTCAAGCCAAGAACATGTCAAGTCAACGGCACAAGCCCAGGGCACTATATGGTCATCTTCTATCACTATAGACCATCAGAAGGGTATTTATAGATCTATGTCCCTCACATTCCTATAACCCTCTTTCCCCTGTATATGATCTTAAGAACAGAAATACCTCCAGACTGACAATACAGGAATGCACCATTAAAACCATTGCAATCTTCTTAACCAGATCATTAGACTATCCACTACGAGTGGAGATGCTATGCCTTGCTTGTGAAAGGGTTAAACTGCAAAGAAATAAATCCCAGGTTAAGTGAAGTGAAACCATCAAACCTCTTGTGTTAAATTTCCAAATGGACATGGATCCTCTGCAGGACAATGAGAAGGTATAGGGTGGCTTGTGAAGGGTCCTTACCATTAGATCTCCTGACAATATTTTCCAAAAAGGTATTTTGTGGAGCAACCAGTCCTCTCCGACCCCCTGCCATGGTCATAGCAGCTGTAGTCCAAAGCTGTAGGGGGCTTCAGGGTAGTGGAGGGAAGGGTCCTGGTCCTTCATGTAGAGAGGTCCTCATGGTCCTGAGTGGGATCCAGCTATTGCATCAGAAGAAGCGATGGATGAAGGAGCAGTATTCCCAGCCATCCTTAGCTGCACTTCTCATCCTCCTCATCACTCCCCCTGCCCCCACTCATCCCCTTCACACCTCCCACCTTGTCTTCTGCTCCCCTGTTCCTCTGAGTTTGGCAGGAGCAAAACCCCTCTCTGCTCTCCAAGGTCCTGAAATGAACAGCTCAGCCCTACAGGAGTCCCCACTGCTTGTGTCTAGCAACTGGATTATGTAACCTCTTCACTGCCTGCCCAAATCCACACTGCTCTACCTCCTACATGGAAAAACCTCCTTAACCCAGGACTATAGCAGTTCAGGTTAGTCAAGATGTCCTGCTACAATGATGGGGTTTGTAGTTGCAACATAATATCTAGATCACTGCTTGTAGAATGTAGAATGGATACTAAATATTCCTCACCTCCTGCAAGCGAACCAGTCTCTAGGGTTTCATCATGATATATTACTCTTTGTAGCATGCTCTTATATACCAAAGTAGGAAAAGGATGATATTGGGGGTTGTAGTTGTGACATAACATCTAGATCAATACTTCAAGAGTGCTGATGAATACTAAATATTTCTATACCCGCCTCCTGCAAGCTAACCAGTATCTAGAGTATGACTACATACCTCTCTCTATAGCTTGTTGTTTTATATCTACATAGGCAGAAGATGATGGGGATTGTAGTTGCAACATACTATTACTGCTTCTAAAGTGCAGATAAATACTAAATATTTCTATACTCCCCTCCTGCATGCTAACCAGTATCTAGAGTACAATGATTATATACTTCTCTCTATAGCATATTGTTCTATGTCAAAGTAGCCAGAGGATGAGGATTGTAGTTGCGAGATACTATCTAGATTACTGGTTCTAGGGTGCAGATAAATACTAAATAACTAGAGTATGATGAGGATATACTAATCTCTATAAGATGTTCTTCTATATTGAAGAATGATGGGAGTTGTAGTCCTACACACAAGGAAATTTGGTCTCTTTCTATTGCATGGAAGTATGACTCCCGGCTTGGCCTGATTTACTCTATTTAGTGATATGTTGAGGGTTGTAGTCCCCATCCCTCTTGTGTTCTCTATATTGGGAGTAATAGAAATACTGCTCTAAATATTGAAGCATAGTCAGACTGTATGTATATGTTGCAGAACTACTACTACTACAATGCTGAGAGTTGTAGTATTGGAATAGTTGGATACTGGTGATGCATATGTCTTTAACATACTCAGCAAGGATGATGTATCCCTGGAGAATTCTTCTCTATGCAGCCTATAGGTAATGTCATGCATAGTCTATTCAGGGACAGCTCATCACTTTCCATTATCTGCACTCGGTGATGTCATGTAATGAGTTAAAAGACCAACAAGCGCCCACCCACTCACTCACCGGGGAAGCCATTGCTAAGGCAGTCCTCTCTCAGTATCCACCTACTCTCTACAGGATTCCCCTCTGACTGCAAACTTTGTGACAAGCTGTCATCATAGGAACCAGCTGAGAGCAGCCCCCACCCCAAAATCCGAATATATCTAAGCCTCCAAACATGCAACCTATAGCAGAAGCCCCCCTAATAGGGGGCTGCAACAATACCGTCACTATGATACATTGTGTATGTTCCTTTTATTGTAGCTTTGTTCAATGTGTAGAAGGTCCAGCCTGTCATTTGTCACTTAAAGGGGTTGTCCAGCATTAGAAAATATGGCTGCCTCCTTAAAAAAACAAGTCCCCTCTAACCATGGGTGATGTCTTGCATTGCAGTTGTGCTCCATTGAAGTAAATAGGACTAAGCTGCAATACCACACAGAACCTGCTGACAGAGGTGGCACTGTTTTGAAAGCCCCTTGTAGATCTGGCACAAACATAAATATTCTCTCAATTATTTTGAACTACATGTAGACATTTATATAATCGAAATGCTCGGGTTGTTGCTATGGGGTCCTTGGTGCAAGTGGAAGGGGGGTTATATTTCTTTATACAGGGTTAAAGTGAGTACAGGACACCAGACAGGTCCTACACAATACAAAATTGAATATTATGGAGCCCTGGATGGTCAATTCTCATCGGTTGAGTCCAACTTGGACACAAATGTGGAGCCAACAATTGGCCCCCTGAATTGTTTTGCTATGGGGCCACTCTCCTTTGTGTCTGGCCTCCAGACTCAGACTCTGATTTTTATTAGATCTTGTATACAAAATTACCATCTCTCCTTGTACAGCACTACCTCAACATTAACGATTGGTAATCGATTGTTAATATTTTTTTAATACATTCAACATTTTTTGTAGTTTTACCATCTGCAGAGCATCGCTCCCAACAAGGACTATTGAGCTCAGAGAGAATCCCTTGCACTAGATAAGCAGCTGCCTGGATTGTATTGTTTCAGCACCATGGAGAGAGCATCTACAAAGACAACTCAACAAGGGATATCCTAAGACAGCTGCACTTACCTGTTCCATAGCGCCCACTGCTGGAAAGAAGAGGTATCTCTCCTACAGTGCGCAGCATAGAGCAGGTGCGGAGGCTCAAACACATCATAGCGCAGATGAGAAATCCGAAGGCGAACACATAGTGCGGCACATAGGTTATACCACAACCCCATCTACTGGTACAGGATAGGAAGTCATGACATTAGTTAAGATTACAATGCGGACAAGTACATCAATGTTAAGTACAGGCAGTCCCCGGGTTACATACAAGATAGGGTCTGTAGGTTTGTTCTTAAGTTGAATTTGTATGTAAGTCGGAACTGTATATTTTATCATTGTAATCCCAGCCAGAACTTTTTTTTAGTCTCTGTGACAATTGGATTTTAAAAATGTTGGGTTGTCATAAGAATCAGGATTAACAATAAATCTTCATTACAGACACCTGTGATAACTGTTACAGCTGATTATTGTATCCTAAGGCTAAAGTACAGTAATTACCAACATCCAGAAGTCCGGCTGTAACTAGGGGTCGTATGTAAGTCGAGTGTTCTTAAGTAGGGGACCGCCTGTACATCCTTAAGCAAGTCCTTAAAGGGCATCGGTCATAATACGTTTCAGGGGTTTTTCCAATTTTGATTGTTATCCCTTATCCCAAGAATAGGGAAACCAATCTGATTGTTTTGGGTTCGGTTGCGGAGAATCTCACTGATCATAAGAACCAGGGTCCATTCTCACCATTTGATATAATGCATCCTGACCCTCCAAGAGTTCTCTTTGCGAGTGTTGAAATCAGCTTACCTTTTGATTGTCCTAGTTGATGAATGTCCTCAGACTATACCTAATAGGCCCCTGTAACAAATCAGCATGAAAAAAAGTCACCTCCATCATAAATACTCGCAAGATCACAGCAGAAAATAAAAATCAGATTTATGAGACAATTATATTAGGACCAAATTGTTTAACCCCTTATCACCGACACTCGTTTTCAGCTTAATGACCAGACTCGATTTTTCATATCTGACATGTCTCAAGATAATTGGTTATAACTTCGGAAGCTTTAACATATCCAGGTGATTTAGAGATTGTTTTCTCTACACATTATACTTCATGATAGTTGTAAGATTTAAGTGATAAGTTTTGTGTTTCCTTCTAAAAAAAAATGAAAATTTGGCAAAATTTCTGAAAAATTCTTCATTTTTAAAGTTTGAAATGTTCTGCTTTCCAGGCAAATAGTAAAACCACCCCAAAAGCTGGAGAGTCTATAGCTCATTCATGAGATTTTATTAACTATTTCAAGGGGGATATAAACATAATTATCAATTTTTATTTTGGATTTTTAGCACTTTTTTACCCCCCCCCCCCCTCACCGTAACATAAAAATAATATTTGATCTTTATTCTCTGGTTCACTACAATTATGGTGATTCCTCATTTATGTAGTTTTTCTTATCTTTGCTCAATTTTACTGAGCAAAAGCAATATTGGAGAAAATCACATTTTTTTTTTTACTATCGACAACTTTTCAGGGGCCATAACTTCTGTAATTATCTGTTGTCAAAACTGCTTGAGGGCTTATTTTTGTGAAAATACTTGTTCTTTTCAGTTGTATTAGGGCACATAACTTTTTTTTGGATCACTTTTTAGAACATTTTTTGTTAAGGTATTTGATTAAAAATTGTTGATTATTGGAAGTTTTATACAAAAGCAAAGCTTTTCGTATTTTTTTTTTTTTACGTCGTTGACTGAGCGGGTTCAATATTGTTTTAGATTTATTGTAAAGATTTATACGGATGCAGTGATGCCAAATATGTACTTTTTTTGTGTTTTATATACTTTATTTGGATTTTAGAAGTAATTGGGATGATTAGGGGACTTTTGTTTTATTTAATTATTATAAAATGACTTTCACTTTTATTTTTTACATTTTTTTAACTTTCCAGACTTGGGCTTGAACAAGCGTTCATCCAATCGCTAGTTCAAGCTCCTACACTGCAACACAGCCGGGTCCTGCCGGGAGGCAGAACCTGGCGTGAAGAGGTGCCGGCAGCCTCAGGGCACTCGCCGGACCCCAGGGCTGCCACAAAATGAATTGGAAATCGGGGGCTAAGCAAATCGGGGGGTCCGATCCACATGGGACACACTTACACGCCGCAATCATGCTTGACCAAAGTTATTCCAATCCTGGGTGTTAGTGCCTGGTCTGGGCTGTGATGTCAGAGCCCGACACTGGCACCTGCGAGACCCGATGTCCCGCAATCTTCCTCTGGCACGCTGTCGTAGAAAGGCGCTGCGTCAGAAGAAGTACCCTCAATGACCGCAGTAGAAAGCTGATAGGGTGGTCATAAAGGGGATAAAGGGATTGCCCGGAGGTTGAAAAACATTGCTGCTCTCTTTCAAAAACAGCGTCACACCTGACCATGTTTTGTGTCGGTATTGCAGCTCAGCTTTATAGAGATGAACGGAGCTTAGTTGCAATTCCATGCACTACCCATTGTCTAAGTGTGGTGCGGTTTGTAGAAGAAAGCAGCCATGTGTTTCAACTTCTGGATAACCCCTTTAAGACACTGGCAATGATCCTGGTACTGATGGGGACTAATGATGAAAATCTGTGTGTGTTCCCTGTAACAGTACCATCATAGAGACGTGCACCCATACAACTGCACCCTATAAATAGTGGAGGGTAGAACGTGAGTTATAACATTAAATTACTAGAACATAATAACAGAACAATAAGAAGTCTTGGCACATCCTTCCATGTATCACAAGTCCTGTGTACCTCACACAACCCTGACATTGTGCTGCTTCTGTGTTGTACAATACTCCCATCAGTCTTTGTAGGTAATTTAGTTAATGTGCGGCTGCCTCCTGATGAGGTTTAGCATTTTTTTGGTGAAGTAAATTATTCCTTAACTCTCATTACATCTCAGTCTCCCTTAAATAAGTGATGCAAATCATTCATTTGCAATTTTTTAATAAGACCAATTTGAGTTTAAAGTGAACCTGTCATCAGATTTCACCCCATTAAACAAGCAGCCCCTTCTATAAAGGGGATACAAGTCCATCATAGAATTAGCTCTTTTATGTGAAACCTCATCGATTTACCTAAAAAAAATAATCTCCTCCAAAGTTGCGCAATAATGAGCCGAGAAGAGTCATATTTACCTTAGATGAGTCATCTTCAGACACCCCAATCTTCAGTTCTATAGTACCTAGGGAAATTCTGGTGTCATATTAACCACTTCCTGCCGCAGCCCTTTTTACGTTTTTGCGTTTCATTTTCACCCCTACATTAAAAATCTATAACTTTTTTATTTTACACGTAAAGAGCTGTTGTGAGGGTTGTTTCTGCATAATGAACTGCACTTCATAGTGATGGTATGTGGAGCGGGAAAAAAAAAATCCAAATGCAGTGAAAATGGTGAAAAAAGCAATTGCGCCGTTTTTGTTGTGGGCTTGGATTTTACGATTTTCACTCGCACCCCAAATGACATGTCTACTTTATTCTTTGGGTGGGGTGCGGAAGTTAAAGGGTTTATGGGTGCAACATTAACAAAAAAGGAAAACCCTGTACAAAGTGTTGTAAGTGACAATCTTATGGCACCAATAACTATAACTGGTCAGTGTGTATTTTGCAACTTTTGATGACGTTTTCATTTCTATCATTAAAGGACTGCACGACCCTGATCACTTTTTATTGAATTTTTAAATAAAGTACCTTTTTTTTTTATATTTCCCGTCTTAAAAACAGTAAAAAAAAAAGGTTTATTATTTAAGAGATCGGGCTTTTCGGACGGCGATACCTAATGTTTTATGATTTTTATGTTATTTATATTTATATCAGTTCTAGGGAAAGGGGGTGATTTAAATTTTAGGGTTTTTTTATATAAATTTTTTTACTAATTTTACTATTATTCAGACACCCTTAGGGACTTACCTTAGGGTCTGATCGATCTACTATATACTTGCTATACTACAGTATGGCAGTATATGGGTGATTTTCTCTTCATTCATTACAATGTGATAAATCACATGTAATGAATGGGGTTACAAAAGGGGGCAGCCTCGGCGTCTTAGAAGACCCAAAGCTGTTTGTTAATGACGACTGATCGCCACCGCCCCCACCCACCGCTGTGGGATATGTGTTTTGACTGCAAAGGCATTGACAGTCCCTCATAGACGTTATGATGGGTATAAATTAGGGCTATTGGTTTGGCAGTGAGTCATTTTGCAATTGGATAGAGAACTGGCTGACAGGATCGTATCCGAGAGGTGTGGTCAATGATCTAATCGGAATGGTCACCAGTTATGAGTGTGTGTACCCTCAGGGTTCTGTGCTTGGCCACTACTATTAATATATTATTATTAAGATATAGAGTGTAGGAATTAATAGCACTGTGTCTATTTTTGCAGATGACAACAAAACTGTGAGTGAATATAAGTCTATGGAGGATGGGAGTAGTAACAAGCTGTGTAGTGTAGTACAGTCTATGGAGAGGATGGGAGTAGTACAAGCTGGTGTAGTGTAATACAGTCTATAGAGATGGGAGGTAGTACAAGCTGTGTAGTGTAGTACAGTCTATGGAGGATGGGAGTAGTACAAGCGAGTGTAGTGTAGTACAGTCCATGGAAGGATGGAGTTAGTACAAGCTGAGTGTAGTTAGTACAGTCTATGAGGGATTGGGAGTTAGTACAGCTGTGTAGTGTAATACAGTCTATGGAGGATGGGGTAGTAACAGATGTGTAGTGTAATACAGTCTATGGAGGATGGGAGTAGTACAAGTGTGTAGTAATTACAGTCTATGGAGGATGGGAAGAGTAGACAAGCTGTGTAGTGTAGTACAGTCTATGGAGGTGGGAGTAGTACAAGCTGTGTAGTGTAATACAGTCTATGGAGGATGGGTAGTGTACAAGCGTGTAGTGTAACAGTCTATGGAGGATGGGAGTAGTACAAGCTGTGTAGTGTTGTAGTACAGTCTATGGAGGATGGGAGTAGGACAAGCTGTGTAGTGTAGTACAGTCTATGGAGGAGGAGTAGTAAAGCTGTGTAGTGTAATACAGTCTATGGGGATGGGAGTTAGTACAGCGTGTATTGTAGTGTAATACAGTTATAGAAGATGGGAGTAGTACAAGCTGTGTAGTGTATACAGTCTATGGGAGGATGGGAGTAGTAGACAAGCTGTGTAGTGTAGTACAGGTCCATGGAGATGGAGTAGTAGGAGTAGTACAAGCTGTGTAGTGTGTAATACACAGTCTAGGAGGATGGGAGTAGTACAAGTGTGTAGTGTAATACAGTCTATAGAGATGGGAGTAGTACAAGCTGTGTAGTGTAATACAGTCTATGGAGGATGGGAGTGGGTACAAGCTGTGTAGTGTTATACAGTCTATGGAGGATGGGAGTAGCACAGCTGTGTGTGTTTAATACAGTCTATGGAGGATGGGAGTGGTACAAGCTGTGTAGTTGTAGCAGTCTATGGAGGAGGGAAGTAAGTACAAGTGTGTAGTGTAGTACAGTCCTATGGAGGATGGAGTAGTACAAGCTGTGTAGTGTAATACAGTCTATGGAGGATGGGAGTGTACAAAGTGGTTGTGTAGTCAGTCATGGAGGCTGAGTACGTACAAGATGTGTAGTGCTTAGTACAGTCTATGGAGGAGGGAAGTAGTACAAGGCTGTGTAGTGTAATACAGTCTATGGGAGGATGGGAAGTAGTACAAGCTGTGTAGTGTAATACAGTCATGGAGGATGGGAGTAGTACAAGCTGTGTATAGTGTAGTACAGTCTATGGAGGATGGGAGTAGTACAAGCTGTGTAGTGTAATACCGTCTATGGAGGATGGGAGTAGTAACAGTGTGTAGTGTGTACAGTCATGGAGTATGGAGTAGTAGTACAAGCTGTGTAGTGTAATACAGTCTATGGAGGATGGGAGTAGTACAAGATGTGTAGTGTAATACAGTCTATAGAAGATGGGGAGTAGTACAAGCTGTGTAGTGTAATACAGTCTATGGAGGATGGGAAGTGGTACAAGCTGTGTAGTGTAAACAGTCTAGGAGGGATGGGAGGAGTACAAGGCTCGTGTAGAGGTAATACAGTCTATGGAGGATGGGAGTGGACAGCTGTGTAGTGTAATGCAGTCTATGGAGGATGGGAGTAGTACAAGCTGTGTAGTGTATAGTACAGTCTTATGGAGGATGGGAGTAGATAAAGCGTGTAGTGTATACAGTCTAGGAGGATGGGAGTCGTACAAGCTGGAGTAGTGTAGTACAGTATGGAGGAGTGGGAGTCGTACAAGCTGTGTAGTTGTAGTACCGTAGTATATGGAGGAGGGGAGTTAGTAGTAGAGTAGTACAAGCTGGTAGTGTAATACAGTCTATGGAGGATGGGAGTAGTACAAGTGTGTAGTGTAAGACAGTCTATGGAAGATGGAGTCAGTACAAGGTTTGGAGTACAGTTCTAGGAGGAGGAAGTAGTAAAAGTGATTG